>PQXL01000269.1:0-52629 GCA_004916875.1 Botrytis galanthina
TAATAATTCTAAATCAATATTAAAAGAAATAATAGAGTTTAAAGATATTATATAAAAGAATATTTAAATATGAATAAAAGTAATCAAAAATGAATTATAGAGTCTCAAGAATAATAATACCTTTGAAATTATAAATGAAATTATTCCTATAGACCGAAAGCTATTAAATAATAAATACATTCTAAGAAATAAATTAAATTGCTTTAACAAATTGATTAGAAGAAAAGCAAGATTAGTAATCAAAGATTATTTTCAAAAATATGGGATAGATTATCAAAAAACTTTTGCTGATATGATAAGATATTTAATATTATATACTTTATTAGTAAAAGCTATAGTAAAAGATTTAGAGATCAATAATATAAATATCAAAACTATTTTTTTGAATAATAAATTAATGAATATAGAAATTCTTATAGAAATATTAAGATATTTCAAAGAAATCTTTTCCGAAATTAAATTCAAAGATAAATTATATTTCAAATTGAAAAAGTCATTTTATAGATTAAAATAAGCTTTAAGAGTTTAATGAATAATTGTGCAAAGATTCTTCAAAGAAATTAAGTTTGAAGAATCTATAGTAGATCCAAATCTTTTTATAGAAAAGGAAGTATATATTCTATTATATATAGATAATTTGCTAATAATAGGAAATTATATCAATATAAATTCAATAAAGAATACAATTGGAAGTCATTAGAAAT
The DNA here is from genome assembly GCA_004916875.1 of Botrytis galanthina. NCBI lineage: Eukaryota > Fungi > Ascomycota > Leotiomycetes > Helotiales > Sclerotiniaceae > Botrytis > Botrytis galanthina. The sequence continues at coordinate 705 of PQXL01000269.1, forward strand.
GTAAAGATTTAAATGAAACCAATATATTTCTAAATATTCAAATAGAATGAAATCAATGAGATTAATTATTTAAAATATATTAATCAAATTATACAAAAAAGATTTTGCACAGATTCAATATCAACCTTGCTAATACTAAAAATTTATTTTTATCTTTCAATACAATTATACGAAATACAAATGAAAATAAGCTTCTTTAAAAAAACAATATGATTCTATATCTTAAGATTATTAATAACACTATTTATCTCTAGAAATACACTCGATATAATATAATATATATTATAAACCAACTTGTTTATATTATATACACACTGGGGGAAAGTTATCTAATATTTGCAAAACACTTGCTTCAATATTTTGCTGGTATACACTTAGTTGGTATAGTTTATTCAAATCAATTAAATATACTTATATATGAATATTGAGCTTATATAGATTCAATTTGGGAATCCTCAACTAACAGAAAATCTATTCAAGGAGTTGCAATTATTAGATATAAAGGAACTATAATATAGTTATTAACAAAATAAAAATCGATATCTCTCTATACAATAAAAGCTGAAATTATAGCAGCCAATAAAAAAGCAAAAGAGATTGCCTAGATAAAAAAACTAGTAAAAGATTTAGGAGAATATTTTGAAGACGAATTATTTATTCCAACTTTATATTACAATAACACTAATAAAGTTAATTGAATGTAAGAGAATAAGTTCTATAATAAAGCAAAGTATATTGATATTCGATAATATTATATTCAAAAAGATATAATGAATATCAAAAAACTATATATTATATAAACTTTAAAAACTAAATAGATAGCCGATATTCTTATAAAACAACTTATATATTCTGACTTTATAATTTATAGAAAAGGCCTTGAATTGAATTTGGAAAGTTAGTTTACTAATTTTATTAAAATCTGGCAAAATTATATATACAATAATTTGTACAACAATTCATTTAATAAAAAATACAGAAATTTAGAATTGATTAATAAAATCGCTCTTATATTTCACCTACCATAGACAGGGGAAGAATACTTTTGTATTATAATGCGATTGAAGATTGTAGAGTAATCAAATTATATAGAAAATATAGATACTACAAACAATTTAGAGGAGTTGGTATTGTTATAGAAATTAACAAGGCTCTTTTTATTATTTATATATAAACAAGTTCTACATATTTTACATAGTCGATTCGACTATAGAGAGGATATTGGAAAATATGTAATATAATATGCAATATAGTATGTGTATTATATATATAAAAGGTTTTATATATAGATTCCACTTCAATAATATACTAAGAATATAGATTACATTTTAATACAACATAATATATGCGTAACTTGCTGTTTATTTCTGACAATTTTATTCAAAATCATTGATTTTTTATACAATTCTAATTCCAAATCCTATTTAATATCTATCTAAAATCTATTGAAAGTTTCAAAAGCTTTAAATACTATTAAATCATTAGAATTAATAAAAAGTAAGTAAAAGCTTTAAATTTCGAATTTTGAGAAAGAATAGCTCAATATCTATTCAAATCGTTTAAAGTAGTAATAAATTCTCTAAAAACAGCAAGATTCCACTAAAAGTAGGGTTGACATTATTTACCCTTATAACCTCTGTAGTAAATACCGCGAATCCGTGATAGACATGAAGATGACGTATATTATTGAAGGATGCGAGGCTTGAAGCACAGTGCAGTACAGTTTACGGGAAATAGCTTACATTCGTCAAACGTGGTCGCCTCGTTGCCCCATATTTCCTTATCATGGAAGTTGTTAAATGTTAATCCGATACTCGTATGGATGAGTCGGATATCCTTTTTAGAATACGCATGACTTTGCATGAGATAATACATATGAGCGTATAATAATGATAGCGATCTACCTTGACATCTGGTTTTACTGCACAATTACATGATTTTATCTATAATTACCCCACGGACCTCCCCCTATGTTTTTCTTTTCTTTGGAGTTGAGACTCCCATTCTCCTATTGATTATTACCATTACATATGTATAACTCATTACATGTTCCTCCACCTATGCCGGTGTCCAGATTAAGACACTAGCATCTTCTCCATATCTATTAATCCCCATGAAATTCCTCAGCTCCAGAGTTCCCCACAAAGACGACTATTATCTTTTCCGACCCCTTTCTCTTCAACAGTGATTTACTATCCAATGTCACCATTAACATAATGATCTGTACCATAGACTCGATATTTTTGCCTATCAGCGAGAGATTGGCTCTAAGTAATTTATTGCTTATTTTATGGTTGTGTTATCAAGTGGATCGAATACAACCTGATAGAAATATATAATGCGACGTGAAAAATGTAGTAACCCTGCCGACGTACATCTTGGTAACTATCTTCCACGGATACGATATCGTCTTCTGAATTGGATCCGCAGAGCTCCTCGACCTAAGCCGCCTTACATCTGTCCTCGCCGTTTTTGGATTGACACCATATGTGTTGCAGCGCTCGTCCACAATCACGACCACCTCGTTGCTATGCTTTCCTATAGAAAATTAGTCTCGATCAAGGCCAAAGATTCTTATTGGGAGCATAGATATGTGCTGTGCTTGGGTGTTTCCTATTTCGGTGCTATTATGATTCTCCCGTTTGATTTTCTCATGATGAGCAAGCACACGACGCCGATTGAGAAAGCGATACCACATTTATCCCAGCAAGCACACAAATTCGCCTGCTGTGAACATCGATTAGAACTTCATAACCGTTGAGCCGCAAGTGCTTCACCCAGCTTTGGAGGTGGCCTGAGCGCAGTGAACAACATATATGCCACTAAATCAGGTTGCAACTTTCCAAGCATTTTGTACTGAAATATTCTCGGGCGGCCTGAGCGCAGTCAAAAATATAGAAACCAGACTTGAATTGATTTAAAAATGGTGCTGTGATCGAACGAATTGTACAAGTGAGACTCTAGCTGGAGCAATGCGGCATCTGAGGTGAATACAGTCAGACAGCCTGACGGCACTCGCGAGATCACGCTTCTAACTCTCTCATTACACAAGCCTTAACAAACTTTGAGCTGGCTAGCGTATGACTTACACAGAGTCGAAAGGACCAGGGTCCCGTGAGTCGTACTCACAAGCCTGATGTGCAGTGAGACTATATAAGCCGTCTCATAGAGCTAGTGTCTGTTGATGAAGACCTCCGAGCAATTGAAGTCTCTACCTTCTCCAGAATAGTCAATTTAACCGAATGAATATGTTCCTGTCCTAGGGAGAAGCCTGAGCAGGGCTTATATCAACAAGTCAGGGTTTGACTTGCAGATATTTCCGTATCTAAGGCGGATCGAGAAACATCATTCTCGCATATCTAGCTCTCTTCTTAGAGTCAACATCTTCACCAGCCGATGAATCGCTTGGTTGCTCATTATTCTGGAGAAAGTAAAAGTTTCTGAAAAGCTCAGATATTTGTTAGGGGTACAAAAGCAATTTTACAAAGACTTCAGGAGTCAATTGAAAGCATCAAATCGATCTAGCATACCTTTGCATCTTATCACAGCAGAGATATACAAAGGCAAGTATCTCAAGAAGAAAATCAGCTGGACGCAAAACTATTACTCGGACCCGTAAGCCTTCTTATCGGATCCCGAAGGGTTAAGGGTCATTTAGGTTTTAAGTTCATAATTGAAATCTAAATAGTGATGTATTCCGTCAAGAGATTAGGGTGGAATACTAGCAACTTGCTGCAACGGATACTTTCTACTGCTGCACGCAGGGAAAGCCAGCAGCCTCAAATAGCTCCTGTAAACTTTTCCTTTGAAAGCCTTGCCGATGTTCCGAACATCTTGACCCTTCTTATAAAATACATGTTGTGTTAAGAAAACTCAAATCATGGCTAGACTCTTACCGCTAGAAACCATCCATCGCCTCTGTCAATTTTCATACCAAATAGTTCACTCGCCTGACAATAAATGCAACAAAAGCAAGAAAACGAGATATTTCAATCCTGAAAGCGAGTTTCTGTCGTAGCTTGGAATCTATTTTTCCATGTGCCGTATCAAAGTTCCACAATGTTGTATTTTCAGGTCATTCAAAGTTGGCGTACAGCTCAATTTGATAATAAAACCGTTCTTGATACGGCTCTACATCCTGCGATCAAGTCACTAAAATATGTGCCGTACCAAGTCTAATATATAAGAGCACATTCAGACTACAGAATTTTATTCAAACTTCCATCAACAACATACTCAAAGATTCTATCAATCTCAACATATTCGAAACCGACAACTTGAAGAAAAAAATCTCTTCAATTATAATTTTAATTTCTCAACCCACCATCAAATTTCACTCGTCATCATGGGTTGCAAGAACAACCGCGGAAGAGTCGAAGCTCCTCGGGCTGCAACAGTCTATAGTGAGAACAAAGCATTGGCGGAAAAGCAACGAGTAGAGAATTTGAAGCTCGAGAAGGAAAAGGCTGAGCAGCTCATTCAAGCTATTCATCAACATGATTCGATGGCCATTGAACAGGTTGGTGACACTAAGCAGCTCATTATCGACCTCGATTTTGTCAACACAAGATACATTACCGATATGTCATCACTTCTCAAGGCATTGCCTATGTATGCTACATTCATCTTTGATATTGAGATCCGACTCTACGCGCCCGCACGACACCAATCACGCGCTATTTACAAAAATAGAATCGCAAATCTGAAGAAGATGGTTGAAGTTCTGAACACTTTCAACATCAAGAACTTGAAGGTTATCATTGGACTCAATGGTGATGACTTCTACCAGATGAAATTAGCCGCCTTTATCCATGGATTGGACTTTCAGAGATGGATCATGACTTCCTACATGTTTGATCAACAGGGAGAAACTGTTGCCAAGGCTAAAGTTACGAGAGGTAGTTCATATGGTCGCAGACTTCGCGGAGTTTACAAAGCAGAATTCGAGGCTCAGTGATGGAGGCTCAGGGGTGACTGGTGGTTTGAGTTGAGTTGGCTCATGTTTTATGGGAGGGATAGCTCGGAGAATGTAATGAATGCATAAAATCTCGGTACTACGGAGTTTCTTCTTGTCATAAAGCATGGCTTTTCTAGCCGGTCATACCTTTATACCGCACGTGTCAGGAAAATCACATCTATCAGATCTTCTTGAATGCTTGTAGTTTCCTCGGTGATTTATTATGAATACGTGATCAAAAACTGTTTTTCTCTTATTAATCTTTTATTAGTGACAGAATATTAATAATGAATGACTATAATAATTCGTTTCTTCCCGTCTCATGGAACTTTAGGAAAGAACTGGAAAAGATTCGTAGGCAGACAGTAAAGATCAATGAAACATGCCCATTTCTCCGAAAAGCAGCGATTCTTCCAAATAGCAGGACTTATGTGGCGTCTTGACGGTCGTTGGATGGTTGTGCTTGAGGAAGTTTTTTAATAGTTGGAAAGTTGCCCAATGCTAGATGGGCTCGAGAGAAAATGTAAAGAAATCTTTGTAGCAAGTGTCGTCGACATCAATGGGCTTGATTGAGTTTTCAGCGAAGAAATTACAAAGCTGATGTACAAAGTTTTGGGTCTCAGAAATATTATCGAGTCCTGAATAAAATTTGTGAATTGTATCTGTGGGATCATTGAGGAGAGACTTGGTCATTTTAATGGAAGGAGAACTCCACGAACCGTAGTGTCTCTTTTTACATGTAGAACTGATACATGCAAGTGATCGATTTTCAAAGATGATTTTGAAAGATAATTGAAGTAACACAAAATAGTTCAGATAAAGTAATATGAGAGATCCTTGTTCAAAGGGGGGAATATTTTGCGAGGGAACTGAGCCTTTTTTTAATATCAAAAGCAATGATGCATGATCCAAATAAGATTCGGATGGTATGTTATCACAATATACATCATCCCACCGCATTGAATCTCATATTCAGAATGCCGATTCATAATTTGGTTCCGTCTTCTCCAGTTGTTTACCTCAACTCGTCCTGAGCCAATATCTGTTGGGCCCCGGGATAACTTTCCACATTGACACTGGGTACGATTCCAGGAACATCCATCACCTCATAATAGTAGTTAGATCTAGGCCACCACTGCCCATTTCGAAGATAGGAGTAATATAGTTTGCCATTCTTGTTAATTCCCCAAACATGGACATCTGTACTACGTGTAGCACCATTATCATAGACAGATATTGTGGGTTGGGTCAACCATTCTGTGTATAGTGTTGGTGTCCAGGTGGTCTTTCCAGGCGACCAACCGGTCTGAGGATTATAGAGCTTGAAGTTGTATTTGTTATTGTTATTGGGATCGAGAGTCATTATGTAGGTGTTGTTCGCGGCGTCGTAAGCTACCGCGGGCTTGGCGAGACTGTTGTATTCACCGAGATCCTCCCACTACGACAAGAGATTTGGTCAGGCACACCTTACGAATTATCGGCTTTTCGGAAAACTTACCTCTGTCCAAGTACCGTCGTCCACAGTACCAGTATAAGATCGGCGGAATAATTTTTTGGTATTGGCAATAGCCCAAATATCGAACTCTGTATGTGATTTACGGGTGATCTAGAAACACAATCGAAGTATCAATAATGTTATATCAGCATTATCATTGGTGAAAATGACTTACAAGTGGTTCTCCGATGAATACTACTGTTCCACCAAGCTTTGTTTGTGTAAAATAGCTGGTCCCATCGCTCTTCGACCATTGCTTAGCATAAAGTAAATCCCCTGCACTGGATAGTCCCACGTAATGAACTACCCAGCTGAGTCCATTATTTGTCGTTTGCGCAGTTGATATGTGAGATAGTTCAGAAGCGAAAGCAGGCTTTGTAACGAAGTTTCTACATGAGGGCGGGAAATCTCTGAAGTAGCTACTGTAACTATCACAAAATTCAGCATCGGCATTATGTAAATAAACAGAAATTAAACCCACCTGTAACAGACTGCCCCCGAAGCTTTTGTTACAGTGTACACGCTTCCCTGGCTGTCTTGCCACTGTCCCGCAGAGAGACGAGATTGTCCCGTTTCGAAGTTAGTTTTCCAGCCATCACTTTCCATCCATCCATAATCAGGAATATAAGTGTGCTTCAGAACCCTTCCACTTGCGTCAGTAATATATGTGTGGATCAGTTCGCCCAGTACGGGTGCAATGGATGTAGCTCGAAAGCTTCCGGCTCCAAAGTTGGGGCTGCCGATGCTATATGCATTGTTAACGAGACTGGTCTCGACTACGATGACCTGCCCATCCCCCGCATTCAGGAACGCGATAGAGCCGGTATTTGTTGGAGACAATGCGACAACACTTGGGTCGTAAGCCGCTTTGACTATCTGTTTTCTCAGTATCAGTAAGAAGGGCATTAGGGGGTTCAGCGTAGATAATTGCAATTGAGCTTACTGCAAGCCATGTCATGAAAAGCAAGAGATACATCTCTAGTATTCACAGAAACCGTGTTAAAGTAGGGTTAAAAGTTTTATGGGTATATCAAGAGAACGTTGGTAGCTATTCGGCAGTCTAATGACAAATTGGACAGCGTTGAAACTTGACAATTCAAACGCGAGTTATGGCTCATTTAAATAATCACGCAATGTAAAGTCAAGAACAATATCCATGATACACCTCGCTCAAAATTCTTCAAGCAAGTAGTCAGGATTGGATCGAAGGATCGTCATCTGAGAAACGAGCTGAAATCTATGCATGGTTCGCTTGGAGAAATGTCGAAAAATCGTCCCCGGAGCGCCACGTTTCGGAAATGCCGTTTTTGTGGTTTGCTGCATTAGCGGCCTGTCAAATGCTGCATCTACCTGCCCAAAAACAGTTCTCGCCTGTATGTGGGTCTTGTTCGCAGTGGCCATAATCTACAAACCCAGCTTTTTTAATTCTACTGGTTTGATTTTTTAACGTCTCCGAGGTGGACAGTAAGAAACCTCGAGCTTGCATGTAGCTGACTTTCTAGCTTATGCTCTGTTGTCAAGATTAAGTTCGGAACCTCAGATTCCGGGTCACTTTAGGCATAGAGCTTCATCGTGAGATGGAGGCGAAAAACAGTATGGCTTTGTGGGGTGATTCCTACTGGCTTCCGATAGGTTGGGCACTATTCGCGCAAGTGAGATGACATCACTTAAGAGATTGTCGAAATAATTATGCATTTACATACATGCAAGACAGACCCCAAAGGCTTAGGTGTTCTTCCTAGAGGAGCGACTTTCCTCGGTATCACAGAAAAACTCGATTGGTTATCATCGAAACCTGGTTCCCGCCACCGACGATTTATTAACAACGCGCACCAGTTTCCTCAGCCCCTCATCTTATGTTAAATATTTGCCAGCAAAATAAAAAAAAAGCAATTGCATCGTCCTTTCACCCTTGGTGGCACATCTCAGCTGCGAGACCTGGGGTGCGCATAGAACAACGTCTTGCAGTGGGGACCGGTTCAAGCCTCTGATCCAAAAATCGATAAGCCAATTGCTCTAAGACAATTATGGCTAATCCCACCAAGATCTGAAATGCATCGACCACTCATGCACCAAATGACTTGCTCATTGTTATGGGAGAGCTTCGCATATCCGTGTCAGAGATGCCTCCAATCGTGGACAATTCAACAACACCATCAATTAGAAGGGTGGCGAAATGACCTATTCTTGATTATTACAAGCATGAGTCAACGCAACTGTCACTGTTGAATGATTGAGGGTAATAAACAAAATGGAATGTGGACCTTGTTCGTGATTCCCATTACATCCTTAATGCACTTGCATTGGCTTGAAAACGCACATACAATTACACCTGGCTGTAAAGGATCTCGCTGGACAATAAAAGACCTCCCCAAACAAGGTTAAGATCAGAAGAGATGTTCAAAACTGGCGGACATCATATTTTACTGTGGCCGTACTGCGCGACTCGTGTTACGAAAGATTCTTAACCTTCCCACAACTTGGCAGCACAGCTCTGGGATATACGATGCGGGACATATGCAAATGCAATGAAAGAAGAAACAGACCACCCAGTCTTCCCTTTTCATCGTGCTTGCATCGAGTACTAAGCGGGGTATGTTTAGATTTCAAACGTATCGTACTTTTGTGATCAGCCGAGAAGTAACTAGAAGAAGTAATCAGAATATGTTGCTCATGGCATATTCTGAGCTCTGTAGTAATATCATAGGGGAAATGTATGAATGGAGAATGAATCAATAGATGAAGGAACGTGTCCCTAGGACTTTGTTGAACGTTCTCCGTCAACAAAACTATTGTTGACGAATATTCGTTGTCCCATAGAAATGTGTTGTCAGTGACAGACGAGCTTTAACTCCCCAAATTCTTGCCAAAGGTCCAAAGGATTAGCTTTAGGTATTGCAATGAGATCGCCCCTCAGCTTTGGCGCAAATGCCTGGCGAGTTCTGCAAAGAGAGATCCTTTGCTTCGCAAAATAAGGTGGCACGTATGTCTGCACTTCGTAAGTGGGAAGGTTCGGTTTGTGCCGTGGCCGTAAGAAGGCGACCAATAAGACATGAGACAGGCCGAGAGGCCGTCAGTCCGACCCCACCAAGTCAGAGATATTGCGAACAGTAGGTGAATCAATCAACTTCGATTCCATGCAACGAAAAGCTGGGTATTCGAAGACCAAGAAATCATTCAATGCAATCTAGACTGACTTCTGATAATTAATTGATACAAGCTTTATGGTAGATCAGTATCGAAATGGTGGTTGAAATCACGACAGAGGGAAGGAAGCTGGCGAATTGAAAGCAAAAGGGATACCACCTCCCAATTCCCTGCAAGCAGACTCCAGAGAGAATTGCTTTATCGCTGATAGAAGGGAATAATCGCGACAGAAATGAGAGGCGCTTGATTGGCCTATACACCTATATTACGAAGGTACGAGAGTAGTCAAACGCGAATTGGGCTAGATAATTCGTCTCATAAACGCGCCATGCAAATGCACGAAACTCTGAAGAGCAAACGCATTGAGGGATAGGAGAAAGAAGGGATTCACATAAATATATGCGGCATACCATTGAAGTACAACCGCAGTTACCGACATCGATACTTGTAATAAGAGTTTGCATATGGCTTGAGGAATAGTGTTCTCTTGGAAATTATGCGGCAATTGGACATGCGATGTACTATGTACTCTTTTTGATCTCGGGAGTACTCCAGATCAACCCAGGGGATGAAGCCAACCCGGACAATAAGATCCGAAGCTCAATTTCCCTATTCTCAGAATTTTATGATTCGTTGTCTTTGCAAATCTTGTCGCTTTCCAATCCATTCTTCTTCGATGGAAATAATTTGTTACAGCGATATTGCAGATTTAATGTCTGTTTTCAAGGTGTTTATATCGATTTTTCCCCTTTATTTACCTTGCTACTTGTCAAGTTGTCTACCTTAGCTCTCCATTTAGATTTCCCAGCCCATGGCCAATTGAGAAGATTTCAAGACATGAAATAAATTTCATAAATATGCAAGGTGCCTGCAATCGTTCTCAATAAACTCATTGTGCAACAGTACACATTCCACAGGTCAAATCCGAAAACAAATCCTGCCACGCCTTTCCTATTATCATTAGAGCCTGGGGCTTTTCAGTTGATGAATTCATGATGGTTGCAGTTGGATGATTCTCCTCTCAATTTTTCTACAGGAGACCATTGAAAAATTGTACTCTTTAGGTCAAATATTCCAAAGACAGTGAGCTTGAAAATTTCTCATTTCGTACATTGCGAGTTCATTCCATTGAACTTCCTATTCTGTCCTTCATTCCAGCCCGCATTTTCTTTCTCATTCCATCCAGAGACAAACATTGACACACCAATATTCTTCATAAATGTTGTTTACCCACTTGATATTATCTGTAGCAATTGCTTCCCACATGTAATCATGTCCGCTCATCAGGCAACGAATGCGGTTAATGGCACCAATGGGACTACGACGGTGAATGGGTCCACAACCAAGGATGCAAAGACGGTTAACGGTGCAAAAGAGAAGAAGCTAAATATTTTTCGAAGGATAATTCGAAGACCCAAGAAGACCAATCCAAAAGCCGCAGGCACAATCGTTGCAACACCTGCCGAAATCAATGAAGCGACAGCAAAATTGTTCGCAAGGCTCGAGGAGAGGTATGTTATTGTATATATCTTGCGTTATAAGATGAGACGAACTCACATATTCTTAGGTATGCGGATAGTTTTCGCGCTCAAGGGTTTGAAGCAGATCGACCATTCATACCACGCAAATTCGAGACACAACGAGCACTTTATCAATGGGCCCTTCCGGGAACCACAACCCCTTCATACCCACCTCACCTAAAATGGATCCCTCTTGATGATCGGGTAGGACTACTCAAAATTTTCAACCTCAAACGATTTGTCGATGTTTCTGTGTCGCTTCTCCCCAAAATTCCACCAGAGATCTCAAATCTCCTGTTTGGAGATCCTTATAATGGAACCACAATGGTAATTCTGGAAGAAAGAATGAAAGCTTTGCAAGTAGAAGAGAAGAACATTGGAACTGAACCAAGTATCGGCTATCGAAAGGATTGGTATAATGATGCAGTGTTCGCTCAACAATATTTTACTGGTCCTAATCCTTCATCTATTGCTCTGGCTGGTCAAATCTGGCTCGATAGGTTCAAAAAATCTGCTTTCGATCAAGGCAATAAGGAAATGCACAGTCTCCTAGAGACATTCAATTCAGAATCCTTCTATATCCAAGATTGTAGTTTTTTCCGCGAATGGGCCGGCGCTTCCCCCGACGCTGTTCTCAAATCTGACAACGGTAAAAGATATGGTTGTGCCTCCGTAACATTGTTTCATCTGAATGCAGACGGCGATCTTCATCCCTTGGCCATTGTCTTGGACTACAAAGTCAGTATGGAACATTCGGTCACGATCTTCAACAGGAGAATCAATCCGAAGGATCCAAAAGAAAATGAGCATGAAGATTGGCCGTGGAGATACGCTAAAATGTGCAGTTTGGTTTCTGACTGGACTCATCACGAGGTGACATTACATCTCAATGATTGTCATTTTGTGGAGGAGGCCAGTGCTGTGGCTGCTTATAGAAGCTTTCCCAGTGATCACATCGTTTACAAAATCTTGGAGCCCCACTGGTATGTTATTCCTAGTTTTCATTCATTCTCGTGAACATCCAGGGTTATTCCAAATGACAATAGCTGATTAAGCATAACAAAACAGGTTCAAAACTCTTTCCCTGAACGCCGCTGCCCGTGAAACTCTTGTACCACAGGTTGTCACCAGGATCAATGGCTTCACTGAACAGCAGACCTACGAATTCCTCCTCAGTTCTTACAAAAACTTCAACTGGACTGGGAACTACGTTCCAACTTCTCTGATTACCCGTGGCTTCCCTCTATCAGCCCTCAATGACAAGAAAGATCGCCGATTTCACAACTATGCATACGGGAAAAACATGGCTATCTTGTGGCCCATTCTGTTTGACTTTGTTTCTTCTATGCTTTCCACATATTACACAGGTGATGCTGACGTCGCAAAAGACACATGTGTATCAACTTGGTGTAATGAGATGCAATCTCCAATGGGTGGTCAGATGTCTACTTTCCCGGGCATCAAAACTCTCAACGAACTGACAAATGCGATAACCATGTGTATCCACATCGCCTCGCCCCAGCATAATGCTGTCAACTACCTCCAGAATTACTACATGTCTTTCATACCCAACAAACCGCCTTCTCTCCAGCAACCCCTTCCTGGGAGTCTCACTGCTCTCCAGAGATACAGAGAGGCTGATGTCATCAACGCTCTCCCCATAAATGATCCATCGCTCTGGATTCAAGCATCGCAACTCCCCTACCTACTCAGCTACAGAGTCGCAGAAGATCAAACACTATCCGCTTATGCCAGGGAACTGAGAGACGCCGCAATCAATCCGCGAGGAAGATTTGCCGGGCCAGGTGATACGGGAAGGAGAACAGATAAAGTAAGAAAGGCAGCCGAGAAGTTGTTACATGATCTCGACGTTGCGGCAAGAAAGTTCAAGGAGAATAGTGAGGCGATGAGTGAAGGGATTGCTCCGTATTATGTTATGGATCCTGGGGAATTGGCTGTTAGTGTGCTGATATGAGATTCCCTTGCCATGTTACGATCGAGTGGAAATTATCGTTCTTGTTTGTCCTTCTTTGCGTTCTTTTCTTTCCTTTACTTCGGTTCTGTACATTTAATTTTTGCTGGATAGATTTTGACCAGTAGGTATTCAAGCTTTGGTTTTTGGGTTTGAAGAATAATGGTTCGGGCAGATTGCATATCAGGATTGGTGGGAATGTTTACTTTCAGGTGATACCTAGGTTAGAAGAGCGTGGCGTTGCAATTTTTGATACGAAAAATTTCTGTTCCTTTTGGGTGCATTTCGAATAGTTTTAGTGATGGTTTAATTACAATTTATTCTGTTCTTTCACTGATCATCTAGAATTTCTCTCCGTGTATTAAACTCTGTATCGTGATTTATCATATGTCTACAATGGCACGTCAAACACCTACCTTAAAAAGCGTGATGAGAGAGACGAAATCCATCAAGTTACCAGAAAATCCGATTGTTATCTAGAAATTTAACGACATCGTTCGCAATTAAGAATATGCACCTTCCACATCAACCGCTGTCACATGTAAACATCATCCACCTATGGGATAACAGTCCCCAGCCATGGAAGTGACAAATCAGTAAAGAAACTAGCTCCCTTAACGGTGGTAGGAGCACCAGAAGCCGTAACATTGCATCGAGTTGGAAGATCTCCCGCGGCGTCGATTTTATTCTTGATCAGTTTCGAGTAATCGCTAAGAAGACAGCTGGAGCCGGGTCCAGATCGACATGAATGCACTGGATAGACAGCATCATTAAGAAGAATGCGAACATACGTTGCGTTTGTCGAGGGTAACGAGCCTGCATTCTTGTACGAATATGGCGCTGAGTGCGTTGAGTTAGTGAAGGTTGAGTTTCCAGGAACGGCGCAATTCAATCGTTCGAATGCGACTGTGCCTCTCATGGTAACGAAATGACTCGAGATGTATTTGTAATCGTGTGGAATTTTTGTTCCATCGCCCAGAGATTTGGTGTTATCCCATACGCCAGTTGCGGCGCCGAGCTCGGTGATCTGTCCGTCGTTCATGAAAGCAGTGAGTATGCTAGGTAATGTATAACTCGACCCGTTGAGAAATGTTCCGTTGGTACCTGGACCTTGTTCCAGGAGTCCGACGAGGGAATTGAGATATGGAAGCATCATCTTTGAAGGTAAGTCTACACCTGGGCCGGTGCCATAATAGTATCTCAAATCTTGGGCATACTCATATTGTTTGAGTTCTTCGTCCGTAAAGACACCACACCATGGAGACAGTGTGCCTGTGATTTGAGATTCGAAACCACAGAGATATGGCATGATAGAGACATCGGTGGTTGAGAAGTTGAGATTTCCATTGATTAATGACTGGAGGCGGGCGTGAATGGGAGGAAGGTAGATCGAGTTCCATGTTACCTCTGGAGCCGTTCATTAGTTACATTCGAAGCGACCAAATCACGCGTACAGAATATGAAATCAAAAGGACATTGAAAATTGAGACTTACGTTCTGCGCCACCATTGCCGTCTACAAATGACGGGCATAAATCACTTGGACTTAAGCTGTCAAAAAGTGCCGATTCGCTTCCCGTTGAGTTGATAGTGACTACCATGCCAAGATTACTTGCTGTAGACCCCAGAAACCCCCTCACAAAGTTTTGTGCAGTTTGGACAACGCGAGGATACAAGTTTGCCCAGCTTATGAATGGTTGGCCATAAGAATAAAGATTTGGGTAACGAGTCCTCAATTGATAGCCAAGATCGTAGGCTTCTTTGAATCCCGTGGGGCTTTCTTGAGCTATTTGAAGGGTGGGGTTGGTCAAAACAGGCTTCCATGATTTCAAGAAAGCCAAAGAGCCAGTGGAAGTAAAATTGGCTGCTTGTATCTCAGCATATAAGGAGGTCCATTGCGCATATGCTCCAGAATCCGGATATCGACTTCCGTGCCTAACATTATACGCTACCTGATCTACATAGCAGTTTTCAGGCACGTGATTGCTAATGCTGTGGACATTTGGTCCTAGTTTTGATTAGCATCTAAAACAATATATTGAAGGAACTTGTATCGATCGAAATGATACTTCAGTCACCAGAGAAATTTCTCACGAAAACTTACCAGTAAAATAGGGACTGTTGGCCCCTAAACTAGTTAATGGATTCGTGGCACTTGAGCTTCGCGGAAGCAGAATATCGTCCTCTGGCGCCAAAAGGATGGTTGCTTGGGCAAAAGAAGTGAGAAGGAAGCTTGTGCCGACAAGAGTATTTGAAGGGACGAACTTCATCCTGTGCTACTCTCCAATGGATCAATATATGCGGAATAAATGGTTGAAGGTGTAAAGTAGGGTTCTGCAAAGACAAACCTCACAGACAACGGTATCACTGAGTAAACAACAGAAACGAGTTCATCAGCCGGAGCAGTTGATATACATATTTATAAGTACACTTTTTTTCGGTCAGGAGAACTTGGCAATTCACCCGACTGGATGATCCATGAGAAGTGCCATAATTAACCCATAGGATATTCCGAAGAAGGGGGCTGGTCAAACAAACAACGGCTTTCCACTGGGAAAATTTCCAAAGTAGCAGGAAATTCATGGATGTTCACATTTCAAGATGGAGTAATTTCCTCATCAGCTTGATACCGAACGTTGTTACTCGTATCTAAAAACACGTGGGAAACGCAAAATATCCATTGGCATTTGTTTTCACATCGCCGGAGATGATAACCAAGAATGGGGTACTGAGCGGGGATGGTGGTGTCCCCACCCCTGACGGTCATTGCTTTCACAAAATTCAATCAGCGAGGATGTCGAGACGCGCATAGAGAATTTGCTGACGTTGACAAACTTTCACGAAATCAAAAAAAAGATCGGGTCAACATGTGCTGCTACACTTGAAAAAGTTCATATCATATCTAGACGTACCCCATCTTACGCCCCAAGGTATTCTCCGTAACTCCATTCCTGCCACATAACTATATACATATAAAAGAATACATTTCTGTCCATATCCTATTGTTTGGTCAAGACCAACGGGATCTTGGATTGTTTTCAATTCGCGAAGGGGTCAAAATGATTTATCTGTACTGTCTTGGAGCTCTGTTTAGCTCCGATAAAATATCTGCTCAAGTATCAATCCTCCTCACTCCCATACCCCCCAAACCAGTGGCGGTTCCAACTACCTTTCTATTATCACCAAAATTGTGTAATCTCTCTCCTATCAGATAGACTTCATCCTTAATCTTCTGCTTCCATCCCTTAACCATCTGTGCCGCTTTCCATAAGGCACCAGCCACCCCCAACATGACCAGGACCATGGGATATGCGTAACGATTCACATATATCAATTCTAGTTCTGTAGAATTCCTCCACAGAGTTTTGGTAGCAAATTGAGCAAGCATGTAGGGAAGAGCGAGAGCTATGGAAAGTACAAGGGTAGCTGGGAATATGAAAGACCTCGTAGCTAGCCTTGCATCTGGATCCCAATAACCATTTCGCGTGATTGCACGTAATGCTTCTGCTGGTCGGCTGCCCTCATGCCACAATATAATTCTTGTGGTCAATTTAACGTACAACAATCCTAATGTCCAACTTTGCACAAAATGAACCACATGTCTCTCGTCCTCCGAGAAATAAGTATGCATGGGGATGATGAAATAGAATTCCACGAGGAAAGCAAAGAGTGTCGGAAGTACAAGGATGAAAGCAGTGTAAGTCCAGACAATGCGGGCTATGCGAAGAGCAACCTTCACTACGCGACTGAATATTATGCTTGGTGTGTCTCCGTCAAGATATAATGAGTTACGAAGTGTTACCAAACCGGTTGGAAGGTGTATAAGAGCATAAAGTGCGCTTCCCAATATGTAGATTCCAATGGAAAAAGCATAAACATCGTTCTTACGAACGTCTGCTGGAATAATCTTTGCGAAGATATACCTTCCGAACACTAGAGGGACAATGGTGAAGCATACTCCTGTTGCTGCAGCGAAAAGCCAGATTGAAAGAATGAATGTAGAGATTCTTAAGCGGAACCATGGTGGTACGTAGACCAGCTTGTAATTCTCAGGGTTGCGACCGTGAACACCATCAAAACTGTCCTTGACACCATCCAGACGACGATTATCACGATCCACCTCAAGGAAAGTTTTGGTGCCCTTTGGAAGTTTGATTTGATCCGATGCAGGAGCTCTTACATATCGTCCATCGTGTATGAGTTTAACATCATCATCTTTCGTGTCCTCTGCATGTTGATGTTTCGAGAACGTGAAATAATCTTTCCACGACCTTCGAACAATTTGACCCTCCTCGTCCGGTTTTCTTTCATCAAACATGAACCACGTTAATCTCAACAACCGAGCACACCGGCGGAACCACCAGCTATACATCGAATGCAAACCATCAGAAGGCTTGAAGAATCTGACTGCCAAAGGCATCAAGAAGTTGTAAAAGAGGAGATCAACGGGGAATTCCAGCACTGGCTCGTTTGAGGACCAATGAATTGGAAGAACGCCTTTGAATGAGAATGAAAGTCCCCAGACTACTCCGCCCAAGCAAACAACGACCAGAGCACCGTAAACTAATGCGCTAAACAGGATTTTGCGCAATTGTGTCGTTACGCTTCGTTCTAGTACATCACGAACAGGATGAAACGTCGGATCGTCGGGGTCACGAATGAAGTCTAATAGTGTTAGCAATGGTTTATTGATGACAAGAATAGTCAAGTAACTTACGTAAAACCCCCTTTCGCATTATTTTCCGACACATCGACACGAATAAGGCGAAATGAAACATGTAACAAGTGCCGACAAACCAATGTATGAAGATCGAAGTGAGAGGTGACCGGCCAGTGAAACTAAGACGGGACATAATAGTAGCGCCTTCGAACAACGGCAGCAGAGCTGCATCGAGAAGCAAGCCACAATACAAGGGAAAGACGAGCATCTCGATACTGATGATAAAAATCACTTTCATGACTCCGCCTGCTTGGTTCAGCATATCAATTACTCCGTTTTCCACATCTCGTAAACTCCCCGGCTCTGTTGAAAATGGTGTGCCTCTCTTGACGTAAAGACCGCCTAATACGGCAAGGGTAGCAAAGCCTGCTAGGGTAGCCCACATTCGATCCAAACCACCCCAGACACTTAAGGCTGGATCCAGTGGTGCTAATCGCTTGGGAACTTCTAAACTGATAACCCAAGAATCAGGCCGCGCTAAGAATGTCGGGATCCCCAATATAATGGATGCAATAGCTTTAAACAGAGAATCTGTAAGGTCTCGGAAATGGGCGACGGTGAGCTGATAACTCCCCGACAAGAGAAACATGAGTCCATTTCCAATGGTCGCAAGTATTCCAAACAAGCTGGACTTGATCATCATCAGAGCTTCATGCGAGGCAGCTGAAAAGGTAAATATTTCAGAATCAGCGAGGTGGATGATGCTATCAACTGTCCCGTTCATGACGCGTTCGAAGGCGGCCTGAGAGAATTTGAGACCATCATTTCCTCCTTGAGAGCTAGAGAAAGCCAATAGCCGCAAAGGAACTTGAGCGACAGCAACGAAACAATAATATGACAACCCCAATACTACCAAGGCAGTGTCTTGCACAAAAGCTGCGACTCCAAAGATAAATCGAAGGGGAAGCTTGAATGCTGGTCCCGGGTTTGCCAAGAGAAGGATAGATATCCGGCCAATATTATATGGAATCCAGACAACAATCCCTATGGTAATTCCAAGAAGGAAAGCACTAAAGATGGCGTTCTGAACAAGACCAAACAATGGCCCTCGCATACCAACAAGCTCCATAATGCCATCAAAATCTTCAGCGTCTTCAATATCTGCTTCAGGATCTAAGGCTGGGGCAATAGCAGCCTCGCGGACTTCAACATCTTCACCAACCTCATCCCCGTGATCAAAAGCGTCGCGACGAGCTTGTGCAACTGGTACAAACGGGGCTTCATCAGCCATATCCTCAATTATGTGCTCATCATTCACACCAAGATCTTCCTCCCGTGCAACATCATCGGGTCTGCCCCATAACCAGTCCGCAACATTGCCAACGAGGCCTTCGGGTTCTACTGGTCGACGAGGCAGGAGAACGGGTTCGCGTTGGGGTGGGAGAGGCGTATCTGGGGCGAAGGGGGTTTGCTCTGTTTCGTCAAAAGCGTTTTCATTTTCGTCTTCATCTTCTGAAATAGGATTGTTTTCAAAGACTTCTTCCCAGTTACTTGCGATGCGAGTTACGCCATCCTCACCGACTATCTCGAGGGGCTCATCGTCACTCTCGCGGCTATGAACATTCCCAGCGTACAAAGAGGATTGCGGATTGTCTTGGCCAACATTTGAATCCGAGGTCACTCCATGGTGCAAGTCTAAATCTTCAGCTGCCTTTCGAGCCACAGAAACCATTTTCTCTTCATTCGGGTTTTTGTTCTCCTGAAACAAGCTGAGATTTGGGTCAGAAAAGTCCTCATCTGGAAGATCAGAGAAGGCCCAATTATTCCGACCTAACGGCGATTTGTCTCGATAATGAGGGATATCTGAGGTAGCCCTGGGTCGGTTTTGAGACAATGGGAGGGGGTGTGGTTCTCGATTGGGAAATGCAGGAGTTCGTCCGCCTGAAATCATAGGATATTTGTTATCAGCTTCGTCCAAATTATCCGAGTTGGAATTCTTTTCCTTCGGGCACAATTCCAATGCCATGTACGATTCGTCCTTTATATCACCATTGGTTGCAACCCGCTTAGAGCTTTGGCTAGATTCTCCATTAAATGTCGAACGGTTTTTGTTTTCGAGTTGGAGAGATTCCGGTACTTCCTCCCAACTGTCCGAGCTGGTACTGCTTTGGCCCGCCCCGTTAGCCTTGCTGGAGTCGGCTGAATGGTCCATGTTGGCGGATTGAGGTAAATCTGATGGCAATGAAATCCTATTGTCACCAGCCGATTCGGCATGAAGAGACTTATGATTTTGCAACCGTAAATTCATGGCCTCAACCAAATCTTGCATTCGATCTCCGAGATTTTCTTGATCTATTATGTTCAATACTTCTCTAGGATCTCCACCGGCTCGTCGCCATATAACCGAAAATTGATCAGTGAGCTGAACTTCTGGATCATCGGGATCACGCTGCTGATCAAGGGTTCCCGGTGCAGTTCTAAAATCTTCAAACTCAGCTGCTGTGATCAGTTCACGATTGAAGTCGAATACAGGACGAGGGGGATTTGGATTGCGTATCTCCACAGGCATAGGCACATCCAGCTGAGCACCAGGTCCAGCATTGAGGCCTCGAGCTTCCGCTAGACGCTCTCTCTGAATGATTCGAATTCGTTCCTCCATCCGTTCTTGAAGCTCATGAACATCAATTGGCAAGTCTTCTTGAGGGGGTGCACCAGCGGCAGCTACATCCGCATTGAATGCCGCGCCCATATTTATGACAGGTTGTTGTTGAACCACCCATTCCCGTATCAAGAAGACAAGAATGAATGTAATCACAATTACCAGAATTATGATGAAGCCTTCGGCAGTGTCAAGAATGGCTTGATTCAGCCACGGAAACCTAGTTCCATTACTTAAAAAAGAGACATCACTGAGAAGCGAATGTCCCTGGCTTCCGGATAGGGGTACTGTAGTGATACTTCCCGTATTGTTCGTCGAGCCATCTGAAGGTATCGCGTGTGTTAGTCCAACCCCGTAATAAAGAGACCTGAAGAAACCAGATGTGAGAGGGTCCGAACCACTAATATTGAGTGTTTGAGAAACAGGCATCATGATACCCATAAGCTTCTCCATGAAACCCCCAATTCCAACAGGTGAAGATTGACTAGCATTGAGCGGCGTAATTCTTTCTGAAGCCATCCCATCCCAAGTTGAGTTTACAACCCCGCGCGAAATTCCCAAACCTTCGGAAGCGGTGTCATTCTGTCTGGAATTGGTCATCAGAACCCGGGCTGGTGTGCCTCCGTCACTGAACCAGAATAAAAATCGCCACACTTGTCGAATGAAAAATGGCAAACTGATTAGCCAAACCAGAATCACCAGGCCAAACCTTAGATATGTAGCCATATTCTTGATGGCATAAAAGGCAAAGTGTTTTAGGAAAACTCGAGTCGGTAATGACTGTGGCATGTTGGGCGAGTATAGCTTCGTGAATCGAAAAGGCGTTTTGCAGAGTTCACAATGTTTCTTCTGCGAATGCGATAGCCACTCCATTAAGCAGTCCTGATGAACGAACTTGATACTTCCACTACATTTGCAAGGATAGAACAGAGGTTCTGTCTCCGTAGCCTCCGCTCTACATATCCTACAAGTATCTGGGTCGCCATTATCATCCAGCCCATTTGTTGTATTGGTCGCATATTGAGGGTCGTTCATGACATCTGGCGCGGGGTTGTCATTATGCGTGGAGATGGCCCCCGGTGTAGACATATTGAAAGGAACGTGGGCAGGGTCGGAAGAACGGGAGGACGAGAAAAGAAGAGATTTATCGAAAGGGCAGATAGAGTACAAAGCTCGAAGGAGGGAATGCGCGGAAAGCAGTCAATGCCTTTAAGCTAGAAATTTCGAAATAGCATGGGAGATTCGGATGTTCCCTCGAAGTGTGGCGTCGTGCCGTTGTGTAGTTGTCGGTGGATGGTCGGTTTGATGGTAATAATTGTCGGAGTTAATGCACAACTTAATTGAAGGAGTGAGGGAGTAGTGAAAGGAGAGATCAAAGAGAAGATGGGTGGGGAAGGAAATAAAGTAGATGGTATTACAAATGGCTCTATTTATTATGATGGTGTTGAAAAAAAGAGATCAATATAAAATACTGGGTTGTGAAAATCGTCAAGTACGTGTTGAGTACCTGGGTACTTTCTCGAGTATCGTGGATTATGAATGAAGGTTCCCGGGTTCACAAACAAATTGGGTGTGGAAATGATTAATCAGCAAGTGCCACTTGAATTACCAGGAGAGGACTAAATACAGCCCAGCCCTATACTGTTTAGATCGTCCATATCTACACAACTATATACGGTAGTCGATTGCGAGGCACTTTAGAATTGAGGCTTTCCTGATTTAGCTCTCGAGTGCTCGAGTAGAGAGGAACAAAGTTCAGCTAGAAAGAAACGGTTGTTTCCGAAGAAGGGGGTTGATATAGGATTTATGATTTATCATCGTGGAATACCATGTACCGACCGGTAGATTGCGATATATACCAACCTACCCATGGCCAGGCAAGTACTTATTAGCCAACTATTGTTCCTGGATTGACAACCTCAACACAAGATCGGAGTATGAAATATAATAAACGTTGGCTAAATGAATGACGCTCCGCTGGCCCTCTGGGAGCCACTGCCGTGGAGGCAGACTATTTGGGAGTGAAGTACCTAGGAACAGGGCAGATATCTACTATCTGGATAATCTACTTTCTGGATTTACGGAGTAGATATTAGATATCATATTGCAAGCACAATGCGTTGTCTGAATTGTTTGCCCTTTTTTGACCGACAACGAACTCGAATATGATGAATGAGGAAATATGTCACGTGTGAACTTTCGAGATGGAGTGGATGTTCCCACCCATCGAACTCGGGCTTAACAGATAGATACTTTTGGTGATCTATCTATCTACCGGTATCTCTCTTATCGCGGGGTTGGTCTTTAATCTAGATCTACTTGGTATTCATACACCTTCCGCTGCTCTGCTTCCATACATGTTTGATCAATGACATGATTCTAAAGTTGTTAGCTCTTATCAATCTTTCATCTCATCTAGTCTTTTTTTCGACCTATCATCGACAGCAGCAGCTCACTCTCTTGATTTCTTGGATTGGTTCGCGAGTCTCGACTCTTTGAGTACTGGGGACTGGCTGGCCGTGGCAGTTTCTTGATCAGCTAGTTAGCCGTGCTTACTACCGGTATATGACGACAGAATACCAAGGAGGGAGGCAGTACGGAATGGTTCATTGTTTTCAACCTCCTCCTGCTCTTAACCTGGCCAACTAATCAGAATTGAGTATCTCTTATTAGCCTCGGACACTAGACTTCGGTACGGGGTTAGGGTCCAAAAGGCTTCACTGCGAACGAGACATCGAAATTGACATTTGATGGCTGACAGCTTCGATATACCTGCCACCTGCCACCTGCCACCTGCCACCCGCTACCCGCTACCTACTACCTACTACCTACTAGGTAAGCAGGACAGGTACCTGCTAGCAACCTGTAATGAGAACCGAATGAAAAGGAAAAGGAAAAGGAAAATAGAAGAAAACATAAGCAAGCAACCATATTCCAACTGATACCAACAGAACAACGAACAACCAACAAATGCAATGAAATTTGGCCCATTTCTATTATTCATACAAATACAAATATACCACAAGAATCCATAGATTTTCTCCAGCCTCTTTCACATTCTCCTTCTATCTTCCTTCTTTCACCACCTTTGTTTTGTCGTCATCAATTAGACACTGATAGCGATAGAAATAAATCTTGGCATACATCAGATCTTGGAAATCCTACTTTGTGCTTTTTTTGTTCCAGTTAAATCTAGAGGGAAATCACCACCACCACCATTTCTTTTTCGGCAAGCTCTCCCACTTTACTGCTTATATCATTGTTACATTTCTACCACCTTCAGAAAACCCTTCACCAATCACAAAAAATATATCACATTGATAGTAACGAAGGGTTTTCGACAAAATCTACATGCTGTAGAAGAAGATGGCAGCAGGTAGTAATGGAAAGGTGGTGGAAGCCAAACAAAACGGTTTAAATGGCCACACCAAGGTGGTTCCCACTTCGCCGGCAGCAAAGAGCGAAAAGAAGATCAAGAGGAAGAGCTCCGGATTCTTCAGTTTCGCTACGATTACACGGTATGCTATACGTCTATTATATTCCATACCATGGTCAATTACTAATGAAGCTTCAGGATCTTAACATGGTACTCGATAATTACAATCTTCCTACGATGTCCTGCGAGCCTCGACCTCGCCACAGATACCTCCCCTCAAATCTGCAAACCATATTTTCAACTACGATCTGTATTGGTTCCTCATCTCGAACCATATTACAATTCATATGCCGCACCATATGTGAATGCTGCAAAGCCTTATTATCATTCCGTCGACCAGAAAATCATTGCACCTGTAACTGCTCTTGGTATGAAATACGGTGCACCAAGAGTGGCACAAGTACAAGCATATGGTAAAGCTCAATGGGACAAGACTTTACAACCAGAGGTATCAAAATATCAGAGTCTCGCGAAGGCCAAATACGATCAAACATTGGCTCCACATTGGAACAAAGTCACTGCTGCGAGTGGACCATACTTTGATCTGGCCAAAACAAACGCTGCGCAAACATATCATGAACACATCGTTCCAACTTTCAATATTGTACAGCCATATGCCATTCAGGGTTATGGATACGCAAATGAGTTCGTTGTAGGCACTGGAGTTCCATATACAAAGTGGGCCTTGACTTCGACCGGGGTATTTTTGGATAGAAAGGTCTGGCCCAAATTGAGAATCTTGTATGGCGAGAACGTAGAACCACAATTAGTACGAATTGGTGAGAGACTAGGTAGATATAGGGATGGCAAAAAACTGCAGGCTGTGGTTGACAGCGTTGATTCGTGAGTCAGTTAGATGTATCTATTAGATTTTAGCTTACGCAGATTCAGTTCCTCGTCTGCTTCCTTTGCCTCTTCCACATTTTCATCAATATCTTCGTCCATCTCATCCGCGCACGCTACAAGTGCATCCTCGACCTCCATTTATTCATCAGCTTCTACTTCCTCTACCAAATCACCAGAAAAGACCCCTTTAAGTGAAGATGAGATTAGAGAAAATGCTCGAAACGTCGTTGCGAAAGATCTGACAACCTGGCAAGAAAAGTTCTCCAAGGCGGCAGATGAAGGTTCCGACGAAATCGATGAGAGAGTGACTGAAATCACTGAGAGATTGATTCAAAATCAAGCCAACAAAGTAGGATCTGCACTACTCATCGAATTGGAGGAGGCTATCAAGTCGAATCTCGAGTCGCTCAAGTCTACAATAGTTTCAATCGTCAATGCCAAGAAAGATACCGAAGAATCTGATGAATCGCTCAACACTGCTGTCCGAAAAGCAGGAGTTGCAATTAAGGAAAAGGCCCAAGCTGTCCGAACTTGGCGACAAAGCTTTGACACGGAGACAAATTCACTTATTGGGAAATCGGTCAAAGATACGTTTGATATCATTGATCATATAAGAGACCTGGGTTTGCAAGAAATCGGAATGCGATGGGCCTGGACCGATGGAATTACCCATAAAGATTGGACCAAATATCATGCGTTGAAGAGTAAATTTGAAGAATGGCGACTTGATGTTGAAAAAGTCGTCACTGATCATCCAGGGCTTGCGAAAGCTCGAGCAGCCTCGGAAGACGTGGAGAGTAAAGCAATGGGTCTTGCTGGAGATGCAGCAGCTGAATTATCTCGCATCAAGGAGACTGGTAAATGGAAGATATCGACCGGCGATTCCAGCGAAGATTTCAGCACCAAATATGTGCCACCCGCAGTTGAAGTCGCTGGCCAAAAGGTCATGGAAAAGATCAGTGAGGCCACTGATGCTATGGCCGGCACCACACAAGGTACTTTAGAATCCGTCTCGTCAGTAGCAAGTCAGGCGGCTTCATCCATCTCTTCTAGTGTCATTGGCACACCTCAAGGAAGTATTGAAAGTGTTAGCTCCGTTGTTGGCGAGAAAGTCAGTAGTATTTCGCAACAAGTATCATCATCTATTATTGGCGAGCAACCGGGAGTTGTTAGCCAAGCTTCAAGCAGCGTTCAATCTGCAGGCTCTGCTATTTCTAGTTCTGCGTCCAGTCTTTCCGATGCCGCAAGTTCATCGATATCATCCATCAGCAGTGTAATTTCCGATGAAGCTTCAACGGTATCTAAATCTCTCGAGTCCGCATCGTCGTCTATTGCCAGTTCGTTATCAAAGAGTGCAACCGATGCTACCAGCTCCCTCAGTTCATCTGCCTCGGTCGCTTCAAGTACTGCATCCAAGAAAGTTTGGGGTGGAGCAATGGCTGCTCACGTTGAGGCACGACAAATTATTTTTGATGATGTCATTGATGATTCCGATGAGGAAACTTACAGTGAAAAAATACAAAGTATGGCAAGCGTGGCTGGGGATCAATTCAGTGACATGACAAGAGCAGTCAGTGAAGCATTGTTGAGACCAACTAGTACACAAGGATCTGTGGAGAGTGTAACTAAGCTTGCTGCTGAGCAATATTCCAGTGCTTTGTCTGCCGCGAGTTCGGTTCTATACGGAACGCAACAAGGAACTGGTGAAAGTGTTGCTAGTGTTGCCACAAGTCGATATGCTGATGCCGTTGCTGCGTAAGTTGTTCAATTATTACTCGCTATCGTTCTCAAATCCACTGACATTGAATAGTGCAAGCTCCATCATTTATGGCACACCTGCACCAAAGCTGGATTCCGCCGTAAGTTCGGCTAAGTCTGTCTACAACGACGCATTGTCAAGGGCATCGGATCACTACTTACAAGCAAAATCTGTTGTCTCGGCTCAAGTTTCGGGACCTGCAAAGCCGGTTCACCACGAAATGTTTAGTTCTGTTGAATCTGCTTACACCGATGCCGTCAATGCAGCTAGTTCCAGACTTCAGGTTGCACTTTCTGGCGCATCAACCGCTGTGTATGGCGCTCCTACCGGCGCCATAGAATCAATACAATCAGTAGCCGCGTCAAAACTCTCAGAGGGCCTCAAAGCTGCTTCCTCTCAATACGATGCTGCCAAGAAACACATTGGCCCCGCACCTACCCCAGCTGCTCAACAACTACTCTCTCAGGCTCAAAATCAATACTACGCCGGTATCGGTCTAGCTCATGTCCGATATTCCGAGTTTCTTGAGGCGGCATCTTCAGCTGTCATGCCAACTCAGACACCATTTCATGTGAGTATTTATGATAAAGCCAGCGCCAGTATTGTCGGGACTTCTACACCAGCATACGAGGCAGCTCTATTTCAAGCTTCACAAGAGTACTCTAGTGTTGTCGCAAAGGCCCAAGCAGGACTTGATAAAGTCATTGAGGGACTTTCCAATGTTGCTAGTGATGCTGTACCCGCTGCAAAGTTTACTGATCTTGCATCGTCTCGTTTTGCTGAGGCGTCATCTCAAGCTTCTTCGAGCTACGCTAGTCTATCTTCCGAGATATCTCAAAAGATGAATGCGGTCACTTCTAGCAGCGCAACACCACTTCCTGAATCTCTTGCTTCTGTTGCCAGCGAAAACTGGGAAGCTCTTATTACTAAAGCTAGTCATCAAGTCTATGGATCCCCCACACCATATTTTGTTACAGGCAATTTCCTCTCGAATGTACAACAATATGCTGCACAAGCTACAGACGGCGCAGCGTCTCAATACTCGGCTGTGCAATCGCTCATCAATGAGCTTGTGGTTGGAAAAGAACCCGATTTCACCGAAAGTGTCTACAGTCGATTGAGCTCCGCTTACTATACTGGTGCAGGTGACGCTGTTTCTTCGGCTTCATCTTACGCAAGTCAAGCTTACGCATCGGCTAGTTCCGTTGCTAACTCAATCTTCACCCCTCCTCCTGCAATCGAGGAAATTCTTGATGCTGCTTCCCTTCACCTCAACGAGGCTGTTGAAGCTGCTAGTGCTCAGTACTATGGTACCGAAAAGGGTGCTTTTGAAAAGGCTACCGAGGCAGCTGCCTCTGCTTATGCTTCAGCCTCTAGCGCCGCGAGCGAGGGCATATATGGTACACAATCAGGATATGCAGATCAAGCTCAACTTTCGATTTCAAAAGCCGCTGCCTCCGCCCAAAAAGCAATTTCAGAAGCAATCTACGGAACACCCACTGGCACTTATGAGTCAGCAACTCAGGTTATAGCTGACAACTTTTCATCTGCAACTTCCGCGGCTGCAGAATCCTACTCAGCTGCGCAAGCTAGAGTTTCGGAAGCCATCTATGGTCATGAACAAGGAGCTGTGGAGAGTGCGCAATCAAGATTAAATGCAGCAGTTGAGTCAGCACGAGCTAAGCTAACAGAGTTCGCATCATCGGTTGGAGAAGGTGGAAATGAGGCTCTTCGTAAAGCGAGTGAGGGTGTTGAGCAGATGGCTAGTAGTGTGGGAAGTGTTGTTGGAGAGGCCACCCAAGCTGTTGGTGGAAAAAAGGACGAATTGTGATGGAGTAGATCGTGATTGGGAGGGCTTAGTGAAGATCGTCTAATGAATAATGAGATGGGTTTGGCTGGTGGGTGGGCGTAGGTGGCTTTATACTAAAAAATGATGCGTGGAAAGGTTATTATTTTGCTATGGACCTGAGATGTATTAAATTTCTTTTTTGTTTTGCTGTGATGTGTTTACTAGCGGATACTCTTTTAGTTGATTGATATGATACGAGATAAATGACATACAATATACTATCTACGCGCTCGATTTTCAATGTACCAAACTACATTTCAATGACCTAAGACTTCGAGTACTTTTGAATCTCGTAGCCACGCCACCATTATGTCAATACATCACCTCTTATCCGAATTGTCAATTCATGTTGTAGGGTATGATTTTCTCTCGTCCCTTGTTTAGTCTTATGTTATACCCACGAGTTAAAACGTGCCCATTTATTAAACGGAATCAAAGTTTTCTATATTTACAAATTTAGCCTCCCCTTGACTGATTACTGCATGCAACCAAATGTACGTCACTCCGTGCCGAACTTTAATTGTAAGCAATGTAGCTGACATTGACGCTACGAGCTGCTAACAACTTATTAATTACCCGAAAGGTAATCCGATTACAGCTCATGTGGAAAGATCTAGTGGTGGTGAGAGGTACTTGAATCGGTGTGCAAATAACGATGCGATTTTACATTGGATTGTTAGGATGAGCTCAGCTGATGCTTGTTTTGTTGTGGCGTAGGTTACGGATTGTGAAATGGGTAATTCTTTCGTAGACTGGACTGCGAAGATTGGATTCGTAGCTCGTGATTCGTGATTCGTGATTCGTAGGGGGTTGTCAATGTGAGGTCTGGAGGGACGTTAGCATAGGTAAGAAAGTCGACGACGATGGCTAGAACAATGATCCTTCTTGAGGTTTGTCATTGCTTGGATACTTGGATTTGTATAAGAAAGGTGCCTTCGCCCGATAAATGACTCAGATCTCAATCTTTCTTATTCTTTAAGTTTAATTGCCCATATCAATTTTTCATTTACTACGCTTTTAGCTAGTATATCTTCAGAATGCAATCCAAATTTGTCTTCTTGTCTATCCTAGTCTCGGCGAGCCTATCGGTTGCCCTTCCAGCATCTCTCAACATTTCAGATCCGTCTACTGGTCCTATACCCAGCGAAACGGACTACTATAGTTCGTATCGCGGTAAATCTGCTCCATTTCCAGGGAATTCTACATCGCCGGTTTTGCCAACAGAAAGTGGTCCCCCCGGACCTGATGATCTTCTCTTTCAGAATCTTCTGGCAGCAGAATGGGCAGTATTTTCCTTCTACCAACAAGGCGTCGAAGCTCTAAACACTACATCATTCACATCCATCGGGTTCCCAAACACCACCTACGATCGTATCCAAGAAATCCGCGATAATGAAGCTGGTCATCTCCGAATATTTCAGGACTCCATATCCAACACATCGATCAAACCC
This sequence comes from Botrytis galanthina, assembly GCA_004916875.1. Taxonomy (NCBI): domain Eukaryota; kingdom Fungi; phylum Ascomycota; class Leotiomycetes; order Helotiales; family Sclerotiniaceae; genus Botrytis; species Botrytis galanthina. The sequence goes on from PQXL01000269.1 coordinate 30,455, forward strand.
GGCGCATGCAACTACGATTTTGGCTGGGGCACCGCCACCGAATTCCTAGAGATGCAAGTATTGATTGAAGTCTCGAGTATGGCATTTGCGGCCGGACTGGTGCAGCAAGCAAACTTGAATGTGACGAAAGGTGCCTTGATGGGAATTGGAGAAACGGAGACTCGGCACACTACATGGGCTTTAATCTCTGTCTGGGGAGCTGATCCGTTTGCCGGACCGATTGATACGAGTTTCCCGTATGCGAATCAAATTTTAGACTCGACGAATCGGTTTATTGTCGAGGGTTCATGTCCAAGTGCGAATCCCGGGTATCCATCTCCCAGTCAACACTTACCCCAATTGCAAACCCCTGAGAACGTTACTGGCGGAGGAAACTTAACATTTGCGTATGAGAAAGGTAGTGATGGGGCTGAGATGCCCGTTTTTGAAGAGGGGAAAGATTATTATGCTGTTTTCTTTCACGGGTTGGAGATAATATCGGTTCCGTACGATGTTGCTACCAAGAGCACGATTTTCCCTGCCGATCTAGAGTTGAAGGGTATAATCTTGGCAGTTATTGCGGATGAGTTGGATGCACCTACGGAGGAATCTGTTGTTGCTGGGCCTGCTTTTATTTTGGAGCAACCGGCGATACTTGCTGCTAGTGGGATATAGGAACTCGCGAACGATACTTGAAACTTTAATGCTAGAGTTAAAATAGCAAATGTCAAAAAGGTTTGCGGAATGTATTTCAAGGCAGTTTTTAAGTTTTTAAGTTTTGGCGCTCTTGAACGATATGGCTTTATAGGATAGAACGATATCTTGGTAAACTATTATAATGCCATGATACAGCCTGTTTCTGCCATTCCCTATAGAAGTTTTGTTTGTGTGTGATCTGAAGTCGCTCACTACATCACCTCTACTGACAAACAAAAATGTAATCAAGATGAACGTTCTATACTGGTTTGGAAATCAAGACGACATATACCATAGTAAAAAGAACAAAAATTCAAATAATAGAGATGAAATAAAACAATTCTATACGCCCAGAGGGGGATGATCCATAATTGTGAAGTCATATCACAAGTCTCTACCGGCTTGATTGACTGGTTCAAGGTGTTGAAACTCTATAGTGTCTCCTCAATATCCTCAGCCTTCACAGCATCACTGTCATCGGAGTCGTGCATCTGCAGTCTTGGGTCCCTCCAACTAATACGCAAGCGTCATGATTAGCCACCGCAAGAAATTCAACTGACTAGTAGATATGAGACTCTCAGGAACTTACACAGGTCTCCCCGCATAATCAAAAGTTAGACCATCAATGCCACTCGACGTTTCCCTTCTTGCCAAAAGCAGTCTATTCCCCTCTTCGTGTCTAAAAGTCCTACTCTCTCTCCTACATCTTCTCCTAGCCTGTGCATGATGTGGACTGCGAAGAATAGCTTTTCGAGGCCCAAGATCTTTCCAATTTCCAGAAATGGGTGGAGGTGAAACCATTTCGGCCTCCAGACGAGCGAGACAGTTACCCATCGTGAATGAAAAATAAAGTAGCCTTGTTGAGCGATTGCAATCGTCAAAAGACACATCAATAGGTAGTATATGTTGTCGTTGTCAACTCAACAACTGAAGAAACAGAGGAAGTCCATCCGGTACACAGAAAACAGACACAAAGATTTTCGGGACACAATACCAACCACGAGGTGGCATCAAGAGCAGATCATTACCCACTAACTTGATGTGCGAAATTTCACACGGGGATCTTACGACTCTTCGCCATTGTAGAATTTGAGCCAGCAGAAGAGTACAAGAGGAAACGAGAATCCATCAATAATTAGAGAATCACAACCAATCTCGACTGATACTGTTGTCATACTAAAAATAAGTCGAATCTGGGGATTGTCGTAAAACCCCGGATTCTGGAAGGTGTATAAAAATGGTCATTAACTGTGAGCCGTGTTAGGCTTCATACATACTGTGGCAATACCCATTTCAAGGTATTCAAAAAGAAACGGCTTGAATAAGATACTCTTACTCGTCAACAGTTTTGTCTGCCTCTCCAAAAACATCACCCAGTATCTACGCCACGTTTCAATTTGTGAAAAGCACTTACGAAAAAACAGAAACAATTAAACATTTTCTATATATAAAAGTTTGGGTGAGATTTAGGATTTGACTGCCCCGGAATGCAGGGTTGTCGGGTCGTCGGACATTCGCCAAAGCTTAACTTTAAATCCTACCCCTTCATCCACAAGGCGACTTTTAGTATTTCGTGGTGAGTATTTCATCATGAAGGATTCTGTTTCTGCGCCCCAAACATCATACAAATTTCGGCTTGATCGTGCGAGAGAATCCTACTGTAACGTCGTCGTACAACATGTTTGATCACGTATTCAGCTTCCAAGATATACATAAGATGCAGAGCCCTCCCAGCTTAGAATCATGGACGATTGCTTACAACAACTCAAAATAAATTCAATACCTACCTAAGTGAACAAACTCATCTGTCTAAAGAAATTTAATCGAGAAAGCTACCAACATACCGCGATGTCAAACCTAGTCCTTCTCCAAGTGCCTCATTCGCCCGGCCCAAAACACAACCGAAGCTCTTCAGTTTATTCTCGCAACTCTTGTGATTCGACTTTCTCCGCCTATACTGGGACCACTCTAGCTGTAGAAACATGTCCCACAACAATTCGAACCCGGGAATCGCGATTGAGCTATTCGGGTCCATGTGATGGGACGGTATTTTATATTTATGATAAACCGTTACCACCTTTGCCGCAGGAAGCTCTTGTTCAGAAACAGAAGCCTTTGCCGCCGTTGTAAGTATACTCGCTTGTATCCAATCATTCAACATCAACATCAGCATGCTAATTTGATATCAATCAGACCCCTCAATATGTCTCGTCGCAGATCCCATCAGAACATGCGAAGTGCAATGCTGGAACCTAGAAACGATACCATATACTATGACGAGAAAGAGGTGTATGTCCACAACCCGTTCAGTGATGAGAAAGTCGTGCTGGTAGAAAGCTGGGATGAGAAGGAAAAGCGATTGTGAAAAGGTTCAATCAATATTGTATGAATAGCATGGTGGTTGTGATGTGGGAATCACAAGTGGATACCCAGAGATCTTCTAGACGATGTATATAATTCGGAGAGCGGGGTACACGGTCTTTTTCAAGGATCTGGGGGCGGTAATCAGGGTCTTCCGCGCGCAAAATATACTTTCCGGTGTTGGGTCTGTGGTGGGGGTATATGCTTGGAGTACTAATTGTCTTGGGATAAGAAAATGCTTGGTCTTGCTAAAATCTTCATTTCTTGCTCATTGTATACATAATAACATATTATTTATCAACTTATTCTCTCGCTGGGAGATTACTCTTTACTACCATTTCGCTTTTGCTACTCTTCAAAAGTTGATGTGAATCCATTCAGTAAATCATCACCTTAAACTACCCATGTATGCGAGGGGGAGTGGAGGTCAAGCATTCTATGTCAGATACACTTCTTGCATAGTGGGCTTGTTTCCATAACTGATTTGTATTTCCTGTGTTGTTTTGAGATATGAATAGTCAGAGCCTGACGATCAACCGTGGGAATTAGATTTCCTGTATTGACGCTTGACTAGTCTTTGGTGCATCATGTGTCACCTGGGCATAACTTGGATTTCGTTCTCAATTCTTTCATTGTTCCAAATTCTCCAAATTCTCCAGATTCTGTTTACGTTCTACTGTCCCGTGATTCCAAAACTGGTCCTGCCTCCCAACACTCCTTCTAATTCACCGCTCCTTCAACCATTCTTTGCCTTCAATCTCACCGCACTTCAGAAACCTGAAATCTCAGTTGCATGTGACCACTCATCCTCCAATCCCTTCAACCTTGCTAAGAACTCTGCCCACGACTCCCTCGTCACATTGGAGTCAAACTCAATCGTGATATTCTCACTTCTTCCATCGTTAACTCTTCCACCCATAGCATCTGGAGAATCAATTCCACATTTCTTCAACTCAAACGTGTTTCCAAAAGCAGCTTCGACTTGATTGATAGCACGAGTGACATCTTCTAAGGTTTTGAATGCCTAGAGAGAACTGTTAGTAGACGAATATCTTCATTGGTGAGATAATGAAAAGACTCACAAAGACACGATTGGGACAATCGCCTCGAGCATCGCCGTTCTTGAGAACTGTCACCCTTAGATGCCATGTTGGATTTGCTCCCTCGGAATTCTGCTTCCAGAGGGTATGAGCTCCCATGCTTTCATGGGGGAAGTCGACCTTTTGTCCATTGCCATGTAACTCTTTATCGCTAGTATTCATGATATCCGAGTATCCTCTCATTCCAGGTCCGGGGCGTGTCATCTTGGTTTTCTTTGCGATATGATATGAAGAGTGTAGTATTGAGGTGTGTTGTTTATATTGTTTTGATGGTATGTGAATCGATGATACTTGTTTGGCGCGCGTATGGAAATTATCTTCGCACCTAGCATCAAAGACTTATATATATAACAAGTTAGAAAATCGCGTGAGGCGTCATGCTTAGATACTATGATCAATGTGACACGAGAATTGGAAGCCATTTCAACATTCGTGGTCGGAATAATTTCATTGACCTATCGGGTAGTTTTATCGTGGCTGGGTTTTGGGGAAATCACACCACTGGGCTTACAGCATGTGAATTTTTGCTGTACCTGGTGAATGCAACCTGTTTGAATGCGTATATGACCTGATTTTTCTCAATCCCATCGCCGATTGCAATAGTTTTTGCTTTGGCTGCGAAACAAAACCGTATGTAGCCAATAAGTTTTTCTGTGCATAGCAAGTATGTAGCCGCGGTTGTGTCACATAACCAGTTCTAAAAATTGAACAACGCCACTGAGAAAGGGCTGGAAATTGAACATTGACACTGATCAATTCACTCTGATGAACGCTTTCATCAGTCATTTGATCATGACTTTAGAATTGTTGATAATTTCGATGCCATTTTGACGAGTGAATAACCTGTTATTCGAGGGCTCGGCGCTGGGAGTCTGGCTAGGCGCAAGTCAATTTCTCCCACGGCTGTCAGGATACCGGTATGCCAAGACATAAGGAAGCTTAAGTTTTTAGTTGAAATGGAACAATCGAAAAATCAATCCGCACACTGCCCCAGTTGTCACTTTTATGTGTTTGGACTCATTGAAATTGTTTCGAGGAGATGATTGAACGCATTAGGTTAGCGAGCGGGTATTTGGCGGGGTAAAAGATTATCCACATAATTTTTGGCGCCTTCCTTTCTCTCCTTCTCAACAACGATGGCGGGGTTACAACTGTTCGTTCATATTCATGCTTTGTTTGCATTTCTATGCATTGCATAAATATTCACCGATCAATTTTTTTTTCTGGGAAGTTAAAGAGATCTTGCATCATGTCATTAGTGTGGCATTGTTTCCCAAAGCTGTAACCTTCCTCCGTTTGAGCATAGTTGATCATCCTTCAGCAAGATAGCCTTGTTGCAGTCGACTTCTATCACAGACTCGCAATTTTGATCAATATATTCCTCAAATGTGACGGGACTCAGGCAGTTTTCTTGATGTTCGTGGTTCCTGGTTCTTGGCTTCTGCTTTTTGATGTTGCAAGCAACAATTGCGCTGAAAAGGTTTCTCGACTCGATTTACTCAATCCGAAATCTCCAAACTATAGATCCAAGATCATCTAGTGACTCATGATAAGATTTATGATGATATCAGGTCAAACAGAACCTTCAGTAGTCCCAGGATCTACGAACCCGAATTCGTTGTTGTTTTGACCCTGTTCTCATCATTTTGGAAACAAGTTGAGAATCAGCCGGGAACAATGTGTGAATAGATCATATGCTCAACTCGCCTTTCAGAACAATGCTTCTTACCATGACTATAAATACTGGATCATCGTACAGTTATCTACATATCTCAAACCCCAAGAATCCCAGACTCTTGCAATAACACAACTAAACATGGACGTTGCACAAGAACTCTGCGTCATTGACGAGACATTCTACACAGTTTGTGGCCACGTCATCACCAGAGTCAGGCATGAACACGAAAATTGTCGAAACTTCGATAAAAATCCTTACCTCGAGGGTCAATACATTGACTGCCAATGTAGAGCCTATCACATCAATCAAGCCACAGTCCTCGACTCATCCTGTAAGTTCTGCTTGAATCTTGAAATTGATGTTATTATTAACGAATGGAGGTCTGACACGGAAGCAATTACACCCGCCGAGATCCAATCTCGTCGGGAGTTTTGGACACGATACACTGAGGAGCAAAGAACACTTTTCGCAAGACAGGAGATTTTGGAACTCGATGCCGAGACTGGCAGGGAAGCCTACGAAGTGGGGGTGCAGCTGCATAACGAAGGTGCAGATGAGTTAACCGAAGAGATACTCGATAAATTGGCATTGAACTCCATCAGACTTGACAGAACCCGATGCTGGTACATCGCACAACAAACCTACCACTTCGGACAGATCAGAAGAGGCGTCCCGGATGATGAGCTTGAACATTTGTACGAGGAAACAGATCTCAACCCCGCGATTCTTGCACCAGTCCTCCCAGCGGATCTCCCAGATGACGAAATCTGTGGGATCTGTCGACAATCCGTGCATGTTCCAGGAGTCGGTGGGCTCATAGGTCTTCTTCGGGTCTTCTGCGGTCTTCACATTTTCCATCATGATTGCATTCTTCCCTGGTTCCGAGAAGGAAACCCGAATACCGTCACATGCCCTGCTTGCAGGGCCACAAGAAACATCATCACCCCGCCAGATTTTTCTGACATAGTTCCTCTTTAGTAACCAGATTAGTCAATCCTTTCCTACTTTTCCTACTCACAATTTTACTTCATACACATTATCCAACTAAACATCTTCCGAATCCAGCCCTATCATCCCCTATTCGTGAACTCCAATTAGCCATCATATTTCGCGATGTCTAAGTCTCAAAACTATCTTGTTATAATCTCCATATCCTACATCCATTTTCCAATATGGCGACTTTTATCTTCCGGACCCTTCTACTATCATGAAAACTTCAACACGAACCAGCATCTATAAAACTCCATCGGCCCAATATCTATCCAGATCAAAATATGTGTGCCAGTCCAGGAAATATGGCATTAGTGAACATCCATGATTCGAAAATCAAAATCATACGATACGACCGGAAAATGGCCACGATGGTACTCGCAGTTCCGAACATACGCATATATATCACCTCCATACACCATGTCCTATCAAATTGTATTTCGATTGTTTTTAGTGTCTCTAATCGTGCATCGTATTCTGTGGCGATACAGCGAGAGTTTCACAATGCTCTCAAATAAAAACTTTAGATATTATACAGACCAGAGAGCCAGCTCACACCTTAGTCTGATCGTTTCTCAAAAGCTGCAAAGAAATGAGAAGTTTCTCATCTATTTCTTCAGGTAAATCGACCATCTCAACCTCACGCCTAGTCAATGATAATCCGCCATCCATCACCAAGCGTCTCATTCCTAGGGCCAAGTCCTCCCCAGATCATAAGCTGTTTCGTGCCCGTCATCGAGCTACCAAAATATCGTCTACTAGTCCAGGCTCCTCCTTTCTCTTCATCTGCGCCCACTTCTATTCCACTGATTTGGAGACGAGACCATTCTCCTCTATGGCTATCCACACCAGGCAGTTTTTCTCGCACGACATCTTTCACCTTTGCGCCGGAATACTGCGCTGGTGGCAGTTGATAGATCCAAATATCCGAGAATTCTTCCTTGTCATCAGAGCCCAACGCCAACAATAAATAATCCCTGCCATTTCCGGTACTAATAAATTGCAAAGCCGCTGAGTCACGAGGTGATGGAACCTCAGATGGTTTGTTCGTATTGAAGTCCAATGTCTCCCATTGAATATTACTCTTAAGATCGTTCATATGACCTTGAGCCAAGTCCTTACTCACGTCATCCAGAGTTCCACCGGTAGGATATTCCAAGAAGTCGATTTGTCCACGAGGAATCGAGCCTGTAGATTTCTCCGAATCGTCGCTGTACCCCAATCTCCACAATTTCCCTCGTCCGCAGATGAGATTGATTCCAGATGTTGGTGACCCTGGAGGATCTGGTAGCCTGCTCCACTTCCCTTCATCCAAATAAAATGCCCAGAGATCATTCAAGCGCACTTGGTCAGACGATAATCCTCCATAGACGAAAATGACAGAGCCGTCAGGACTTGACGTGCTGACATGTTTCGTTCGCGCAAATGGAAATGTGGTGTCTGGGGGAGGATCCAGGAATGTCCATTTTGATGATAATGGGTCGAATACCCACAAGCGACCATTTTCTTCCAAAGGCTTCGGACTATCAGAAGGCTTTTCACCCCCGCCAAAAACGAAGAAACGATTTCGAGCAACGGTTGCTGAATGATATGTGCGAGCTAAAGGTACAGGTGCTGTATTCTGCTCTCCATCTCCGACTGCTGGTATGGATCGCAAAACTGCAGTCGTGGTATTCTCATCAGTTGAGACGTGAAGCTCAAGGACATCATTAGTCAAAGATTGAGAATCGGGATCCTCAGAACCACCAAAAACATATGCCCTGTCACTAATCACCGACAATGTATGTCCATATCGCGGTAATCCATCGGTGGTCGTCACATGTTCGAGATGTCCTTTTAAAGGTAATGTTGATTTAGACAGATAATATGCCGCGACTCCTCCTTCGACGGCGGTTTCGACACCATAAGCGGCGGCAGTTACGATGGCTGGTTCCATTATGATTTTAGAGTGAATTATATTTGTTCTACTTGAATCAATAAAGTTTGTTGAGTTGTGAATGGGAGTTGTGGTTGGATCTTTTGCCACTGGAAATGACGTAATGATCATCGCGGGCCAGGAACGTCCCTTAACTTACTAAGAGCACCCTTTCGTCATCTAGGCTCACATCTCCTTACGGCCAAGACAGCAAAGCACTCATCACGTGCATATACATTCATATCTAGGCTTTGAAAAAATTAAGAATGTCAATCAACGATATATGAGAATCCTTTACTTATTATTGGCATGAATATCTAGTCTGCGAGTCAAACAATAAAAAACCACTGGATGCAATTTGGAATATTATCCAGTATGAACAGAACAACGCAAGCTGTCATACGATTTCTCGGCATTCATGTAAATGCTTTATAAAGCTTATTTTGACGAAAAGATGAAGGAACAATATTTAATTGCTATATTTCCTGATATGTAGATGGTTAGATGTACTAAGAACATTATCTCCTTCGACTATTCCGCCCTACTTGAAGAACTTGACAACTGTGCAATTACGGGGAAAGATTAGACGAAACTTCAATGAAGATAAAATGTACCCTAGTATAAAAGGAAAACTAAATATTCATATCGTTGCAACAAGCCAATTTATAACGCTGCCAATCCTAAGATCAGAAAGAAAATTGTTGAAATTGAAATATACCTAGGGAATGGTGTCAACAGCCGACGGTGATATGATAGAAACTTCTCGATGCACAATAATACCTATGACTAGACTTCTTCACATACATATCTAGAATGGCCATCTCGAAATTGGATTAGCCGGTAAATTCTTGTGTAGTGTGAGATTCATTTCGATGCTATACTGCTACAAACATTCCAATATAACCCTCTCACGAGCAATATCAACGCTGGCCAAATTGACCTCACTGATCTAATCAAAAAGTTCAAAGAAGCAAACTATAAAAAGCTCTTAGGTAATGAGCATCCACCTCCACAGTTTGAGCCCCCTACAAAATGCCATCGCTAGCAGCCCCAAGGACAGCAAAGTTTCCTCACCTCGGTTCTACCTCAACGCCCCAGTTTCCAAAAACCATTTCCTTTTCGCACCATCGCCGGCACTTCTTTTCTTCGATTCCTCTATTTTCATGTCTATACTTGCAATATTTTAAGATGAGTTATTCCGCCAGTCGTTATTTTGATAACGTGTCTTCCAACGGCCTTCTTACAAAATTGATAAACATCTCAAACCACGTCAAAACACACTAACATTTAGCTCTGGAAGTTCATATAGGTAATCGACGAAAGTCAGATCATGTGACTTGCTTGCCACATAAGTAGTTAGGCATCTCCTCACTTTCCTCACTACTGTTGCCTCCGTAGTCGGGTAGAATAGTTTTGCGTTTCTTGGATTTATTACGGGTTCGTATGGAGCGTCGCGAATGTTTATCCCTTTCATTTAGTACCTGATCTTCCTCTGATGCTGCAATTTCATATTCTAGGACTGGCTCAGAGTCAGACAATTCCAAATCTTCTTTTCTCAAATTGGAAGATGGATTGTTACCGATAACAGTCTTTGAGGCAGCTTTGAAGTGTTGTGCCAATTTGGGTTCTGGATTGGAAGCCTGGAATCCATTCTTGTGCTTCTTCTGAGCCGACCCAGCTCCCAGCCCATTCAAAACATCTCTTACGGTTGTAACAGCGCCAAAGATTCCTCCTTCTTCGGTAATCGATGCGACAGCACTCTCATGATTTTCGAGGACGCCGGCAGCACACGCGTCCTTCACCAAGACACAATCAAAGTTGTTATCATTGGCATCTCTCATGGTACTCATTACACAAACGTCCGTTGTTACACCACATATGATCAGATTCTTGATACCTTTGATGTTGAGCATAAGCCGGAACTCTGTGTGTTGGAAAGCGCTCCGACCCGGTTTATCAATGACTGGCTCATTTGATAGAGGCGCCAATTCATCGATAATTTCATGTCCTTTCTCCCCACGGATCAGGAGGCGACCCAGTGGGCCATAATCACCGATGCCAAGTCCAGATAGATTATTTCTTGAACGGTACCTCTCACGCTCGGAAAGGGTGGACAAATCAGGCCGATGGCCTTCGCGCGTGTGGTAAATTGGATATCTTTTGGCTCTGCAAGTGTCGAGAAGTTTTCGAATGTTAGGAACAATATCGAGAATTGGCTTATTGTCAATATTTTGCTTTGCCAGATATCCCTCGGCAGAAGCAACTACAGTGGAATAAAGTTAGTAAGTGCGCATAAATTTGATTTGTATTCATAGTAAAAGGATCTGAAATTAAATGCGAGAGGACTCATTGGAGTCTCTGAGCTTCCCTATGAATAAGAAACTCTATGCAGAATTCATTATCGGCGTACTCCCCAAGTAGTATATGCGTATGTAAAGAAGGTGCTGTAGATGCCTCACATGGATCATACACCCCTAGCAACGGAAATGAGAAGAGAATTCAAGACTTACAATCTTTCTGCATGTCAATAATGACCAACGCCGTGGTGGATCTGTTCAGTGTACCGTCATGAGGCCACTTATAAGGTATGGCCTGTAGCTTGGCGTATCTTTGCGGACATACCACAGCAGGACGACGTTCGCTATCAGTCGCTCCTCGTTCTTTTAAAGCAGAGGGTGACATTCTGAAAGTTTGGCAGCGGTTTTGTATTGAAAGTGAATGTGATGGGTTTCGGTGGAAATTGAGAATTTTTGATATAAAAGAACTTTTGGATTTAACAGCTTTGACATTTGCCGCAGAAACTGCTGTAGCTGCTCGAGTTTTGATTTCGAATTTCAGCTCATCAATTTCGTCGTAAATCTTCTCTGAGGTTACTGATACATCACCATTGGTGCGTATTTTAGAGAGAGTTTGGTGAGGTTCAACAATCGGAAGAATAGCAGAAGAATTGGTATGAATGTTAATTGACGAAGGAGTGTTGTGAGAAGATGAGATGATTTGTTGATAAAGACTTGGGCCATTGGGTCCTTCCATTTTGAAAATATCTTATGGAGGGGTTGGCGACTAAGCAAAGCCCGACTAAGCAGAGACTTTTATTCAACCAAAGTTGGATTCAGCCAGATGAAGAAGGGAGGACAGATTGAACCAAGAGAGTATCTTATAATCGAGCTGAAAACAACAAACAAAAAGATGGTAGGGTATAAAGATGTTGAAGAGGAGATAAGTTTTGTATACTATATCAATTTCACTGATTGATTGACACATATCTTGATCTGACAAACTTCTTGAATTTGATAGGCCAAGTCAAAAGTCCGATCATGTACTGACTGCAGGTACAGCTGGATCTTGTTCCTGCCACGGGTACCTACGAACATAATGGGGAGAAGCTCCAAAGATCATGGCGCAAAACTTCAAGTGAAGCAATCATCATTTACGGCTCATTGCAGGCATAAAGTCATGCTGGCTTTGATTGATTCAATTGACTAAGGATGAATCTCCGTGGAGTATCAAAAGAATTTGACAAGTCCCAACTTCCCTTCCCTGAAATTGTATTACGACATTTACTCATCCAAGTCAGTCGTCTATTTGGTGAGATTCTGCACAAGCCTGCTCTGCTACCTGCAGTGCAAAAATCCGGGGTAGTACATGCGGGAATCTTGCAGATTCTGGAATGGGTGTACTAGCCCAGCCGATATGTTGGTCCTACTCAATTGTAGATCAGTACATGTAGTACAAACCAGAATTTCGGATTAGTGTAGAAGGGGGAAAAAAGAGTCATCGAATGAGATGTTGGGCGGTGTGCAGGTTCCCGTCTCGTTTCACCAGAATGAATAATGGAAAAGAAGAATGGCGCTGGACCTTGCGTAGGTCCCATGTAGATATCCGACGGAAGAAAAAGGCTGCTGAAGCAATTCCCTTTTCCTTTTTCCCCGCGGCGATGAATCCAGTGGGGCCGAGAAAAAACGGCAAATGTTCAGAGCGTCGAGAAGGGGGCTCTTCATACGAACTGGTTAGCTCAATAGCTTGAGCTGACAGGCTCCAACATTGAAGCTCAATATTGGACGCTGGTAACATTGTTGGCACTCGCCTGAACCTAAAGAGCGACGGACTCAAAAGGAATGTTACGTGTGCATTTTCAATATATTTAGCACAAGAGACAAAGCGTTGTATTGATGCCGATGAGCAAATGATGAGACTCGACCATCTTCGGTCGGAGGTATGCAACATTCCTCTCGATTTGTTTGAAAACGATCAATCAATACTTCCCTGCAATTGAATCGTGTTACGATGATGAATTTCTATCACATTTCAGATTTGTATCTAATATTTCTCGCACCTCGGACTTCAAGGGCAGGGAGGCAGTTTTCATTGATATTAGATGAACCTCAAGTCGTACGTCAAGACCAAACCACGTTATGGCGTCTGCGGTGTGTCTTGTTCATAGATTGAGGCGGCCGAGGAGGTTATCCGATTCGAAAGAAGTAATATCATAACCAAGATTCCGGGCAGTACATTTCCATTCATATATCTACATGCAAAAAAGCAAGCAAGTGAGAAGGACGACGAAGCCAGTCGTAGTACCATTTTCTTTGTAAGATTACCATATCACGAGAAAATAACGAAACGTAATAAGTTTATGTTGATGAACAACGGAATGAAACGCTTAAAAAAGATCATCTTGTGGAGAGTATCGCGGGCAAGCCACAGATAAGCCTAAAAAATTATCCTAGTATTGTTTGCCCCGGACCAATCCATTCCCCAACCATGACCCCATCAACCAGATAATCCAACGCTCATCGAGAAAAATGTTCCTCATTCTTCATTCTTTTCTCCGATACGGCAATTCAAGACAAGGTGCTAGATACAAACATGCATAAACGAAGCACCATCATAGGTTTGCCGGAGGGAACCGTGATAGATGGGGTATTGATAGCAGATTGATAGAGAGATTGCTATCGGATACAAATGACAAGATAGAAATTCATATCTATCTCAGTTTTTGTATCTCAATGACATCCCACATCATAGTCCTAGTTAGCCAAGTCAATATCATTCGACGATGGAAAAGTCCAACATGGCTATTTCACAATCACCCCGGCAGTTGTAATGTTGCATCAAAAGTTGCGTTCCCCCCATTCAACTTCTCCTCATACCCGTCAATATGATCCCGATAAGGTATGGATTTCTTGCAAGATGTTCTGGATGAGTTTATAAATACCTTGGGTTGTATCCTCGGTCATATGTCTCTCCACTCCTTAATCAACAGTACAACATATCTTGGAGATTGCCACTGTCTTGTTCCAAAGCTGCGGTATTGGGAAACTTGACCTCGAGTATCTGCATTTCATTGTGAGGAACAAGATGAAAGAAGAAGGAGTTGTGGGAAAAGTCTTCCCTCCAGGTGTGGCTGAAGATGCTGCCCTGGAGAATATGGGTTATCGTCCGGGTAAGTTGATTTCCTCATATCCTTATTATCTAGTTGGCGCACTATCTACACATGGCGTCATTTTTGATCATCTGCTGATAAGCATAATTTTAGAGCTCAAGCGATCATTCGGTCTTTTGGGCATGATTGGTTTCTCCTTTTCCATTGTTACGAGGTGAGTGTTCTTCTGCGTATGCTGTGCATTCTCTAAATCCCAACACCGGTGATCGGCACCGGCGCTGCAACCTTGGAGCAGAAAAACGTGGCAAGATGGGACGCTCAACGCTTGCTAACGGCTTCGTGCAGTTGGAGTGCCCTCGGTGGTGTGCTTGTCACAGGTGTCAATGCTGGTGGTCCACCGGTAGTGAGTAACCTTTCACATTTCTCATTCAGATCTTACCATGCCTCCAAATCCAGGCTTAATTCTCCTATCTATGGGTCGATTTTGAGAATCTTAGTCGATTCTCGAGGATGTTCATACATTGCACTGCGCTGGTATTGCGACATAGCCCAAACACGTTCCACGACGTCCGAGACATATGAAGTTGTCAAGAATGACAAAAGTTATCCGCTATGCGACTCGAACTAACATTATTCGTTTACGCAGATGATTTGGGGCTGGGTAGGCATCAGTCTTGTTTCCCTCTGCGTCGTCTATTCCATGGCGGAAATGTGTTCTGAGTACCCCGTTGCCGGAGGTCAATACTCATGGGTCTACATTCTCTCACCGAAATCGGTGAGGAGACAATTCTCCTATCTTACAGGATGGTTTATGATCATCGGTCAGTCATATTCTGTCTCGTCATATTAGCATTGAATCTTAGTTGTACCTGAGATAAAAAGTGATACCAAAGAAGCATCTCATGACCTATCATGAAACTTGATCCCATGTTCCCTGTTCTTCGTGGCAACGATTATGACTGACGTTTGGTGGTACGCGCATAGGTATTCTTGCCATGGGCGCAACGAACAGTTTCATCGGCGCAAATTTTATCCTGGGCCAAGCGAATCTCGTTAACCCATCCTACGTAATCGAGCGGTGGCACACGGTCTTGGTCGCCTGGGCAGTGACTCTGATTGCAAACTTCATCAATCTATGGGGATCGAAGATTCTTGACAAAGTATCTACGGTTGCGCTTGTCTTCAATATCGCATCGTTTATTGTGACGGTTGTCACTATTTTAGCATGCAACACCAATAAACAAAGCGCTAGTTTTGTCTTTCAAGACTTCCAGAACTTTACGGGCTTTGGGACGGCCATGGCTGGTATTATTGGAATATTACAGCCGGCGTTTGGCATGTGTTGTTGTAAGTGTTTCTTACCGCGCTACCTTTATCATGGCTTTCCTTACAATCTCCGCAAATTGTCCGACTTCATTTGATTCACCAACAGGCTAACACAAAATGCCCGACTAGACGATGCGCCATCGCACATGACTGAAGAGTTGAAAGATGCCTCTAAAGAAGCTCCTCGCGCGATGGTTCTCTCTGTCTACATTGGAGCCATCACAGGTTTTGTCTTCTTGATCGCTGTCTGTTTCTGCGTGGGCGATATCGATGCCGTTGCCAACACATCCACTCTGGTTCCTCTGATTCAAATCTACGCCGATTCAACCAACAGTCACGTTGCAGCTTGTTTCCTAGCATCCATGATCGTAGTCATCAACGTCGCATCTTCCAACGCACTGCTTGCGGAAGGAAGTAGAAGTCTCTACGCATTTGCTAGAGATCATGGACTTCCATTTTCGAGCCATATCAGTGAAGTGAGCGCCAAGCATCAAGTTCCCGTTGTGGCTATCATTATTGGGACTATAGTGCAAATGGCATTTAACAGCATATATTTTGGCACAGTAACAGGTTTTAATACTGTGATCGCTATTGCGACAGAGGGATTTTATCTTTCATACGCTATGCCTCTTCTCGTACGCATAATATCTCATCTCAACGGATCGCATCGTCAACTTACAGGTCCTTGGGCGATGAGACCAGTCGTCTCATTACTGGTTAATGGGGTTGGTCTGGCGTATTTACTTTTCGCATGTATTACTTTTAATTTCCCATCCGTGTATCCGGTTACGAGCGAGAATATGAATTATACTTCAGCGGCTATAGGCGTGATTATGATGGTAGCGGCGGGGACTTGGGGAACGACTGCTCGAAAGAGGTTTTCGGGGCCAGAGATTGAGGTTGATGTGGTGACGGGGGTGGAAAGGACAGATTCGGATGAGATGAGTAGAAGGGAAAAGAGAGAAGACAAGAAGAGTGGATGAGTGGAAGGGGAAAGATATAAGGCGATGAATTGATGAATGATCAGAAGAGAAGATAGCAGAAATGGACGAGTCAACTTGTGGCGCATTTAGAATCTTCTGCATGCCTGATTCACGTGGACTATTTCATGAATGCTGTTGATGCCCAACAGTTAGACATTTGAGATCGCTCCTCGCGCCATCAACATTATTTGCATCATATCCTCGATCGATTTTGACCCGTGACCTTGTCACAGGGTACGTTGAAAATAGAAACAAATCTTACCATTCGAAACTTTCATGCGATCAGATATAATTCAATGTTTTGATTGGACGAAATAATTTAGAAGTGGGATATCGTGTCAATGCGAGGATTTGCCGGGTGAAGGCTGGGATTGAGATTGTAGGATCAAAGATCGGAAATTTCTTTGTGAGAAAAACAAATATTATCGACGCAATTTTGCAATATAGCTACCGAGCGAGCCTAGGTAACCACAAGAAGTATAGAGATGTAATTTTTGGAAGGCATTTTGAGGATTTTGAGGATTTTGATGCGGTCCTTGCCTCACCTTCCATGCCCCTCATGACTCGACCCACGTGTAAAATCGAAATGATCAAACAGGGCCAGCGGAAGTGCAAACGGAAATACAAACGCAGGGAAAAGAAATGAATATCAAACAAAACATATATGCAATATTCCCAAGGAGAATTTGCCTGGCTCGCCCCTGGCTGTCAGATTATATGAGACTCTTTGAAGCAATATTTTCAACCGCAATTCGTATATACTGCTACCCGTCATACCAAAGCTCTCCCCTCGATTGAGTTGAGAAAGGCAACTCGATATGATGAATCTCGGATGACCGTGAACTGTCGGACACCTCGCTTTCGTGTATCTGGGTAGGTAGTCAAGCTTACTTGTTCTCCTTATGGTAAAGTCAACAATCAGGTGTAGGATATGCAAGGAATAACCGTACATGAGTGACATGAATGACATTGTGCAGGAGTCGGAGAAGCTTTAACTGCGAGAGTAGCTAAAATTATCACGGGATATCGTTTTAACACGTCAATACATTGATGCTAGTAACGAACATTCCCACATTTATCGACTTAGTTGCATGAGCGTGATGACCAAGGGGGTTTGGTGAAAGGTACGGACCGGAGGGACTAGATGGCAGGTAGACGGATCGATACCGGTTTGCTGGGGATGTAGATATGGATGTTGACGACAAGACCGTAGGAAAGGAAAAATGTAACTATTCCCATCATCACGATAGAACCCCGTTTGAAAAGCGCCGTCGATGTGAAAGAAGAAATGAAAGAGGAAAGGATGGAATGTTCGGGGGTCGAAGGTGTAGAATGTGTAGCAGATGTAAAATGAATTTAAGACTCACCGTTCATGTGACTGCCAGTTGTTTAAAAAATGTGGCTGGTAAGATTCAAACAAATCAATGTTATATGGCTCAAAGCATCCATGGATGATGGATGGATGCTTTGGTTGCTGGATCAGCACAACTTCACATTAACCACATTAACCACTTTCATAACCACTTTCACCACTTAAACCACTTTCACCACTTAAACCACTTGAACCACTTAAACCACTTAAACCACTTAAACCATACTAATAATCTCTGTGAGCAGGGTTGCAATTCCCATTCTACCTAGGTCTCCCTCTCACGCCAAACAATAATGAGACTTTGACCAATGAAATGCCTTAGATTCTGCTCTTCTCGTGTCTGACTTCTCTCTCGTGGTGCTTCTCTCTCGGTAGTCTCAGGCCTCACGTCTCTTTCCCTCACTCCTGATTCTTTCTCGAACCTCTCTCTCTTTCAGGAGGTTTCCCGTCGTGCAGTCCAGCCCGACCAGCAGTTGCACTACACATACAACATACATCGCACATCCTGGGACAACATCATCATCATCATCGACAATACGAGAAAAGTCTCTTTTTCTTACTTCTCTATTTTGTTATTTTAGTTTATTTTCAAATCTCAATCTGCCGACGCAATACACCTTCTTTTATTACTTTTTCCCGGGAGCCCAGAATTCCATCTGCCATTAGCGACACACGAACGACAAACGAACGTCGACGACAACAACAACAACAACAACCACCTCCAGCGCAGCTTCTTCCCTTTCATAAACTTTCACTTATATTTTGGTATCGACCTAAGGAATCCTACTTGACTTGACATTCCACCCGCCCAAAAAATCTACTGTGCGATATCTACCTATGGATTGACCGTACTCGACATCACCATTCAACAATTCATAGGACTATCGATTATCAACTCCCGACCACCACTTGATATAGGAATATCCAACGAGAATACATAGATCGAGAACCAAAGGATTTCCCTTCTCAACTCAACAACTTCAGCAGTGCTACCATACACTTTTTCAAATACTACCACTACATTAATTATTGTTTCATATTATTTGACGGGAAGGATAAAGGTGATTCACGACTTCTAACGACCATTATTGTACACGAATTCCAATCTTCTAGTCTTCTTTACAACCTGCAGCATTCATCATTTGTTTTGCGATCAACATCCAAATAACCCAACTCTGATTTATCGACCATCGACATCATAAGATCTTCATTTCGACCTTTTGACGGCTAAACAAGTTTTACATCATTGTGAGGGGTCTGCAAGAGGTCATTCTTTATTTGTTTATGGTCCACAACAACAATCGCAACAGCTGCATATGCTATTGGTCACTAGTTTTGCAAGATTGCAAGTCTAAGGAACGGATGTTACCGCCAAGCAACAGAACGGCTTTAAGATAGTGAGAAGATACGACAACGATACGAACTCAAGACCGGACAGAATCAACAAGAATAATAATCACCACAGATGTCGGAATTACCATCCTCCCCGCCTTCGGATCCGGTAGATGCGATCGCATACTACAAATTGCAGTACGAGCAATTGGAGAATGAATTGACGGAATTTCAGGCGAGTTCGCAGGAGTTGGAAGCAGAGTTAGAGAAGGATGTTGAGGCTGCGGAAAGAAGGGAAAGGTTATTGCAGGAAAAGGTAGAGAGTTTGGGATTTGAGGTGGAAGAATGGAAGGTATGTCATCGTGAAGAGGTGAATGTGGTAGATTGGCAGCGTAGTTGGCTAACCAGAATTTATTTGTAGAAGAAGTATAAGCAATCCAAGAATGAAGCAAATGCCGCGCAGACTACTTTACAGAAGGAGATCACCTCTCTGCGCGATGCGAATCGAACCATGCAACTCCAACTTCGAGATATTGAAGTTCAACATGACGATATCGAGCGACAAGCGCGAAATACCTTCTCATCCTTGGAAGACATGGAATCAAAATTTAATATGTCTATTGAACGAGGGGTGATGATGGAAGAAGAAATCAAGATTGGTGAAAAGGAAAGAGAACAGCTCCGGATCGAAACACAACGTTTGAGAGATGAGTTGTCGGACCTGAAAGTTGAGGCAGATATCATGCAAGACAAGCTACGAAAACGACAATTTCCATCAATCACAACAGATTATACTGCGCCAAGTACTCCCTCATTTGAGCCCTTTGGAACATCTCCCAGATCCACAGCTTCTTCTCCGATCATCAACACTCCACCAGATACGAAGTCTATCTCAACGACAGATACCGTTTCCGAAACCCCTACCCCTCCATCTCCGCCCATGTCAGAAGCATCGGCGACTGCAAGACACGGACTGAATACATCAATGAACCCACCCCAAAGCAACCTGAAACTCCCAGCTGCGAATGCAAGCGCAACGCCTAAACAAGGCCTATCTCGTTACGTGTCTGGCACAGTTCGTAGTTCACGAGGCACAACACCGAACGGCAATTCGAAAGCAAGAAGTGCGACACCAGCAGTGATTCGCCAGACAAGACAAAAAGCACCACCTACACGTGGTTTGCCGAACTCAACATCCCTAACTCATATCAGAAGTCTAACGGCGCAAATGCAAAGATTAGAACAAAGAGTGCAGTCTGCAAGATCAAAACTACCTGCGCCGGTCACTACTCCACCTCATGCTATACCGAGAACAATATCAGCTATGGGTCAGAACTACTTGCCACCAAGTGGCACAATAAGGGGTAGGAAGAGAACTACAGGTAGTACTGCGAGCGCGAGCACTACATCATCTATGACTGGAGATGAACCTTCAGTGAAACACCTTCCTCGAGTCTCTGTATCTGGAATCAGCAGGCTTTCTTTTGGACCAGTTGCAAATAGAGATGGGAACGATAGCAGTCGACATAGTAGTAGACCACCCAGTCGACCAGGTAGTCGTGCCAGTGGTTCACTCTATGAACGCCCACCAAGTCGATCGACTCTCAGTCGCCCAGGCGCTAAGACGCCAGTATCATCTTACGCACAGTCGCAAATTGTGGATTCGAGAAGGGCGAAGAGTAGTATGGGTGGAAATTATGGGGATAGGCATGGAGATGGAAGACCTCATGCGCACTCACAGAGCGTCTCGTATATTGGCTACGGCGTGGACGAGAACCGGGAAGCTACCTATACGACACCAGTTCGTAGGGGGACCGTGCATGAGAGTTCGGGTGGCACACCACTATCTTCGCTTCCTCGAAGGAAAAGCGGTGGGCAATCATTATCGATGTCGGGCCTACCCATGCCGAGGAGAACAAGTACAAGTCAAGGATTTCGAGAGGAGGAAGAAAGGATGATTATTAATCCTAGACAACCAGCGGGACTCAATAGAACTCCCACGGCACCTTCAGGAAGACAAAGGAAGTTAAGTGGTGTGGGAGAATGTTATTAAGCTCACTAGATGAGAAGGGTGAATGTTTTTTATCCTCTTCACTTCATCTGTATACCGTTATGGAGAATCCGGGAATTTGGGATCATATTTGGGAGGACGTGGGAGAAGGGTGTAAACTTGGGTTGCGTGCATTGGCTAAGGCGTTTGTTTGTTTTTCTCAACATCGTGCGTGCATAGCTAGGCGGACATGGTATGGGAAACAGTTTGGGATTGATACTGCTGCTATACCTCTTTTTTATTGATTTGCTCTGCTCCTCTTGGCTCGTTCCTTTTTTATTTCTGGGAGGAGAGAGTTTTTCGTTTCATTTGTACATAGGGGATGGATGGTTGATGACGGGTTTGGGGTTTCATTTGTTGGTGAGATGATGTGCGGGAGAGATTGGAATGGATGAAGAAAGAGCATGGATGGATGAATGGATAGATGAGATGAGATGGAATGGAATGTGATGGGATGGGATGGATGGCTGGAAGTGAGCGCTACAGACACAGACAGACTATAAGAATGAAGGAAACGATTATGATTCAATAGAGTGTTTTTGTTGATATGTGATTTGATTATATGAGTGAGATCATGGTAAAAGAGTACTAGGTAGCTATAAAATAAGACGAATGCACTAGCTACGGTAGTGGTAGTGGATGATCAAGAAGACTATTCCCGGGAAAGCTAACTACTTGATAGCTACCCACGGTACGGGTAAACACTAGGTAATTAGGTACTAGGTACTAGGTAGGTACAAGCTTATTTCTCACCCCCGAACATTTTTCGGCGTCCGTGGTTCGGTCTGTTTGTTTGTTTGTTTGTCTATCTGTTATGTTCCTTTTTTTATGTTATGAGTTGTGAGTTATGAGTTATGGTTTGTTACTTGTTATTTGGTACGCGTCGGAGCACCTTTTTTTCCTTGGTTTATTGGTTTATTGGGGATGGTGATAGAGTTGGAGTTGGAGTTGGAGTTGGGAGTTGCTGGGAGAGCGGGGGAGAGGAGGGGAGGAGGGGAGGAGGGGAG
>PQXL01000270.1:0-52510 GCA_004916875.1 Botrytis galanthina
ATAAAATAAAATTTGAATAAATAATAAAATCAATTATTTTCTATTTTATAATATTATATTTATTCAAATCAAAACTAGATTAATAAAATTGTTATGGATTAAAATATCGAAATATAATATTGAGGTGTTTTTAATAAAGCATAGAAAAGTCACGTTTTGGAAGCTAGTTATGAAACTGGGTGTATTAATTTAATTGCGACATCGAATACAATAAGCTGACAAATATCAACAAGCATTAAATGCAGGATTGTGGCATAGGGCCAAAGTTCAACACCAAATACTCAGCAGCTACCATGCTCTGCAATTAACTGCGAAATAAAGGCTGTCTTTTCCTAAATGACTTGATCTCCTAGGTTGAAGATCTTCAAGTATCGCCATATCAAGTATACATACATCCAGTCACCTTTCTTGCCGCCGCAAACAAATACTCATTACTCCCTGCTGCAATGGCGCCCAACAACATCAAAATCGTAAGGGCGATTGTAGCAGTAACGCTGATTTCGATATCAGTCTGGACTGCTATTACTATGGATCTGGAAAAGATTGTTGCACAGCAACAATCATCCGTTGAGTCCGGGATCATAGAGTGGACATCTGGTAGTGTCCCAATTATTGACCATTTCTTCCCAATTGAAATATTTAATCAGATATGGCGGGGTACGACGGCTACGTTTAGTCCATCAACGCTTGGCTACGACGAGGTCGCATCGTGGCAGATGTTTTCTTTTCTCACTGATCTGGGACCGCTGTACACGATATTTTTGTTGGAGTAGTTTCGCCCTGCAAACACTCTGAGTCCAGCATACTTGTGAGTTCAATTTCCTGTGAATAAAGTATACTACTGACCTGGGTAATTCTAGTCCTACGATCTTCACATTCTTGGCGCAGTTCTCTGGTATCGGGATCGTTGCTCCTTTCTTCTTATTCCTTTGTCTTGTCTTCGGTCCAGGTGCGCATGATCTTGCAAAACTTCCACCCTCATCTCGCACAGTCCGTCACAACGACACCTGGACACTACTTCCTGTTGTTCTGCTGCTGCATACCGCGGAGGTATTCCTCATGTTCCTCGCAACCGATCTTACAACGAGACACTACTGGACCTGGGCATGGCAAGCATCCCCCCTGTGGATTGGTATTGCTGTCGCTGTTGGCTCAAGTATTACCAAAGATCGGATCTCAGGTGCTGGATCATTTGCAAGCTTGAGAAGCCTGCTCGTGATTCTTGGTGCTATCTCTACTTCTGTATGGCTTTTTACAATCACATCTTCGCCGTTCCCTATCGCGACAGCCTTTCTTCCAAGTGCCGAAGTGCAATCAGATTTTGTCTTTCACACGCGGAAAGCCCTTCAAGCGGATGAAGTAGGCGCCTTTCTGGCCGCATTCTTATGGTTGATATTTTCCTTTTACGACCTTCATATAGCTGGACTCTTAGACGGCAAATGGCTGCTTTACAGTATAACGCTTCCCGTCGCAACTGTGTTTGCTGGACCAGGTACTACTCTGTTAATAGGCTGGTATTTGAAGGAAATCACTCTAAAAGCAAATTGAATATCGAAAGTTTTATATAGACGCTCTTAATTATAAAAATAAGGAACGTCAAGGATAATTTTGAGAAGTTCATACGATGAAGCAGAGTCGAGGTGTTCTTACCTCTGGTTTGGAAATGGGAAAGGAATCTATGGTTGTCTGTATCTTCGATATTCATGACAATTAGTTAGAAAGCTGTCTGAAGAAGGAATGATATCAATATAAAGAGGTATTCTCAGTAGAACCACAGTATGGAGTCTTTTTTGGGACAAACAGTTACAAAATTCGAATTTTTATTGCAGATTACAACTTTTTGGTCACATCGCTAGTTTTACACTTTTAAATCTGGCCCAAAATTGTCTCTACCAGCTTACTTTTATGCGCAACTAGGACAGAATACCTATGTTTTGGAATTTATCTCTCCCAGGATCTCGAATATTGGGATTTTGGGGTTTGGTCTTTGGTTACTTGGATTTCCTAATTGTTGGTTTGAGAAGAGTACGAATGGTGTAGCACTTACGATGGTAGGTTCTAATTTTCAATATTGTATTCTGTCTAAAGAGCTAGCTATGTACAGGAAAAGGCAATCCTCATATGCTTGAGGCCAGTCCCCTTACTTATTGTACCACAGTAGCCTAGTAATTTAAGGTCATTTACCTGTTCATACATCACCTCCACAACTCCCACTTTCAATTCCCTGTCAAGAGTGTCTCTACCAGCTTACTTTTACTGGCAACTAGAACACCAATATCTTGGAATGTCACTTCCCCTAAGATCTCAAATACTGCGACCTCGGCGTCGAGCTTTTGGCTGAACCAATTTCTTAACTCAACGGCGATTAGGGAGTCGACCCCATAGATATGCATGGGGCGCGAGGAATCCAAATTTTCTAGAGGAACAGCCAGCGCATTGCTCAATCTTTCCACCAATGCATTGGCAATGATTCTGGCTGCTTCTGCTTGTGAAGCTACGCCGCATAATTGACTGGCCACGTCACTAACCACCGTTTCTTTCATATCTGTTCTATCTTTCTCGTTGATATTCCATGTTCCCCTGAACTTCGGGAGTGTCATCATGGTGGGCACTTCAACGCCCCGGGCCTTGATCGATGAAGGGGTGTCGATACCCACAAGAATCTGGGACTTGAGTGGATTTATCGGTATACTCAAGAGCGCATCACAGTGATGTTCAAGTAAAGTAAACATCTCTTTTTGCTTTATACCAACTAGATATCCAGTACCAAGCAACGCAGTTCTGACCGCTGTGTTATCTCTCAAGATGCCGTCGTCTATCATAACTCCCAGGTTGAAAGTAGTAGCTTTCTCGCCAATCTTATTGCGGTAGTGTACTAATGCATCTTGATAGGCGCAAGCGGCGCTGTAGTTCACAGATGCTGTTCCACCAATAGCACCTGAGATGGAAGAGTACACGATAAAATGATCCAAACCTTTCGGGAGGAGGGTGTGTAGATTCCAGGTCCCAGAAACCTTGCAATCGCATGCTCCTCGCCAGTCTGAGTATGTCATGTTCTCGAATACACTACTCTGTAATTTTGTTAGCGTGTTTGATAATAGTTACGAAATCAAGACTTACTCGTAACACCATGGCGGATTGAATACACCCTTTAATAGGCGGCATTGTTTTATGTATATGGTTGAGAACTAACTCAAGGGATGTGAAATCGGCGATATCGCATCGAGGGGTTTCTACTCGTACCCCTTGGGTTTGTAATTTGGCAGTGCATTGCGATGCTTCTTCTGACGTGGGTCCAGATCGCGAGAGCAAGACTAGATTTTTGGCTCCGCGATCCGCCATCCATTGTGCAGTACTTCGTCCGATACCACCAAGTCCACCGGCGATAATGTAGGTTGCATTTTCTGGGAATATCCACGAGTGTGGTCTTTTGAGAGATGTCTACTTTTGTGAGATTGATTCGTTTGTGTGGGAGTGTTTGAACTTACCTTGATCATATCATGTTCTTTGATTTGAATGATTGTCTTGCCAGAGTTTTTCCCGCTCTGTAGATACCTGAAGGCTTTCTCAACCTCTCCGATTCCATAAACGTGGATAGGTTGCGGTGGTCGTATTTTGTTATCGAAGAGTAGAGTGGTGATACTTTTTTGAAGATCGATAAGGAGTCCTGGTCGGTACTTTTGCGCCTCGTTCAAATCAATGGCATGAAAAGAGGCATTTCGAGAGAATGGAAGCATGGGTAAATTCCCATTCGCTAAGATGTCTTTCTTGCCAATTTCGAGAAATCGTCCGAATGGCGCTATGCATTGCCATGTATCTACTAGAAGGTCACCGCTGAGTGAATTCAAGATAACATCGACACCGCCGTGATAACCAGTCATTCTTTTGATGCCCTTGGCGAATAGAGAGTTGCGACTATAGAAAATATGATCTGCTGGTATCTGATACAGACTAATAAGCAAGTTCTTCTTGGACTTCGATCCCACAGTCACAAAAATCTCAGCGCCCAGGAGCTTCGCTACCTGAATAGCAGCTTGCCCTGTTCCACCGGCTGCAGAATGTATCAAAACCGATTCATTTTTCTGCAATTGGGCTACGTGCACGAGGGCATAGTATGCGGTCGTAAATACCACCGGCATCGCGGCCGCTTCAACAAAAGACATGTTCTCGGGGATAGGAATGAGATTACTTGTCTTGCAACGAGCATAGGTTTGATACGTTCCACTTGTGCTTGCGCACACCCTATCGCCTACCTGCAATTTAGTCGCGTGAGATCCAGTACGGGAAATACGACCCGAGCACTCAAACCCAAAACTCGTGCTGGGTATTCGTCCCAGTGCGATGAGACAGTCTCGGAAATTAACACCGCTGGCTTCAACTTTGATCTCGATCTCATCAGCTGCGAGATCGGTATGGAGAGTATCGTCCTGGATAAACTCAAGAGTATCGAGTAGTCCAGGAGTTCCGATACTGAGAGCTGCTGGAGAAGCGCTTGAAAATTCACAGTCGCTGCGTAATATTTCCTCTGTCGTCGTAGAAAATTTCTGATTCATGTAGTCTGCATCAACTACTCTATCAATACAAATCATACCATTGCGTTCTACATATTCCTGCTCGCATTCCTTAACACCTTTAGTTGAAATCTCTCTGTAGACTTCGAAAATCCTATCCGCGAGATGTGTGGCGTTGTTCGAGGAAGTCTCGAATGAGAGAGAGGTAAATTTGAGTCTTACGTTTTCCATCCGTAATGCGCGGAAAGCACCTTGAACAAGCGCATACTCCGGCATTTCAGGTCTATCTCCTCCGCCTTTACAAGTCCATAGAACATTCTCAAAAGCCAAGAACATTGCTTTGAGATTCTCGAACTCGGGCTCGGTCATCTCGTGAAAAAAAGGTTTGTCTAGTTCTAAAAGGACGACAATGAAGGGCTGCTTTCCTTTGAACGTAGTGGCCTCATTGAGTGTAGCGGAAATAATCTCTGGGTTTCCTGATAATTGCAATTGATCACGCAGCACCTCGTAAGTTTTGCTTTGGAGATCAGACTTCGGATCGAGTATAACTATCGTCAGAGGGAACAGGGTTGCGTTTGTGAAATCGTCGCGAGATGTGGATACCAGTGCGCTATGCTCATGGCATTCATCTTCATCGTAGTCTTTGAAGTTGAAGTCGATACCCGAAAATCCAGTACTCTTCAACACTTCATCCCATACGTCATCTGAAATTCCAGCACTAAAACTGCGATACTTGTCATTAAAGCGCCACCAGCCAGGGAGCAGACCAAACGCAAAATTTGTTCGAACAACCTCTGGAACCGTCAGTTCGAAAATTAGGAGCTTTCCTCCAGGTTTTAATAGCGACCTCACGTTTTTCATTGTAATCTCGAGGTCTTGGGTGGCGTGAAGAACATTATCTGCAATGATGCAATCATAGCTCTCTATTTCAAATCCTTGCTTGACTGGATCTTTCTCAATATCCAGTACTTTGAACATCACCATGTCTGGAAAATTCTCGAATAAAGAAGTTGCGCCTTCGAAGAAACCGGCGGAAATATCCGTGTATGTGTAGTGAGCAAATCGAGGCGTACCAATACGAGGATCACGAGCACCATTCTGTGCAAGAATATCGAGGAGGTAGTTTGTCATTCCTCCTGTACCTGCTCCGATCTCTAATATCTTCATATTCGGATGCTTGTGGACTAGAGTGTCGAGATAGGTGAGAGTTTTATATAAGCCATTTGTGGATTTATATAGTTCTCTATAATAATCTTTTACTAATGGCTCCTTGAACATGACTTCGAGAACATTGATTTTTCCCGTGAGTATATCATAGAGATTTGTTGCGAGTATCGCATAGAGTTTTCCTCGCGCATTAGTATGCTTCAGACGGTATAAAAGTTTTTCATAGAACTCGTCGTCATCGATATGTTCTTTAACATTGACCGCGCCGTTGCACATATCTGATCTGCAAAGCTTGTTTCTTTCGTATTGCATCCATTCGAAATATTTGATATGGTGTGGCTTCAGCTCCGTAATTTCGGAGTCGGTTAGCCGATTCAGCGTTCTCAAAATGCAGAGATATAGTAATAGCTTGACGTCATGATCCAGTCTGAGAGGAGCAGGCTGAATATTGCATGAAGTGGAAACATATTGAGTCAGGTCTTTCTTGGAAAGGAGATCGATATCCGGTCTGTAATCAAAATTCCAGGAGATATGACGATTCTGTGTATCACATGGCTTGTCCGGCTGCGCTAAGAATCTTCCTTCGAGTCCATCGATGATTAACATAGTATTGGACGCTTCTTTATCAAATGCAACTACATCCATTAGAGTGGTTGTAGAACCTTTCATTACAGACTTTGCGTATGTAGACATCGTCGATGAACCGGGAATATTAATCTTGCCTTCTGCAATCCATAATCTGCGAAGCCCAACTATGACACTTGGATTTACCTTCATCCTCGCTCCCACCAAAGCTAACAGACCCAATTGAAACATTCCATCGAGTGAGGTAGGATGGATAGTAAAATTTGTTTGTTGAAGTTCTCTTTTTTTGGGTATCCAACTATCCAGCGCAATCTCGGCAATGCACTCTTTATCCTGATTATAGGCACCATTTCTGATTGTTTGATGAGCGGTTCCAAAATTAATTCCGTTTTCTTTCAGTACCGGGTAGAAGCTTTCCATGTCCACTTTCTGGCAGCTGGAGGCGCGGATACGCGAGAGCTCCGTTCGATAATATTCATCATCTAAAGATTGCTCCATCCCATTATCGACCTCATTTTCAAGCTCTCCATGAATCGCTCGGACTTGGCCTCGACATACTTCGACCCAATCATTATTCTCTGGGGTATAAATTCGGAATTCTGACCATGTTATTTCTCTGTCAGAAGCAAGTCCGCATGGGCGGAGGTAAAATTCCATTTCGACTCCATCTGAATCGGGAGGAACAGTGAGCGCTCGTGACACGACGACGTTTTGGACAATGAATCCGGAAATGGATTTATTAGATCTCAACTTAGCCATTATTTTCGCTGCCTCTATTGCCATGACAAGCATAGCAGATGCAGGAAGAATGCATGCGTTGGAGATGTTGTGGTCCTCAATCCAAGGATCTTCCGATATTCTGATTCGACGTCTCCATTTAGCTTCCTGCGGGTTCCAATCTGGTACTGGAGTGCCAAGAAAGTCATTACGAGGAATCCTGCGAAATCTGTGACCTTTGCTAAGGCGAGATTCACGCCAATATGATTTAGAGTGATCAAAAGGATACTCCGGTAAGTCTGTTAGCGGGGTTAAGGAACAAGTCCCTGAGGAATTCTGGTTGTTTAAAGCTTGGATATTTATGCTGTGACCCCGACAATAAATATTTCCAATCGATTCAAGCATCGAAATAGTTGCATTGACATTGCGTATCAGAACGGAATGATACCCTATAGTTGAATTCTTGCCCGATTGCTTGAAGATGTCTTTCAAAGGTCCTTGTAAGGCTGAATGGGGCCCAATTTCTAGCACATCATCGAAACAGTCTTTCGAATTATCGTGCAGAATAGTTCCATCGTCTGATATGCTTATTGAGCTAGCACAAGTAACCGCGTCGAGAAATCTCACAGGGGATACCATGTTTTTAACCCAGTAGCTTGGTTGACGTAGCTCATCACTGCTGACTACTTTTCCCGTAACTGAAGAGACCATGGTAATAGGTATTGCAGATACCCGGGCAGACAAGCTACTTAATTGCTCCAAATATGCTGCGGCTACGGCACTCATGTGATGAGAATGATATGCGACACCAACTAGTAGTTTCCGGGCGAAGATGTTATCTTTTTCCAGAATCTCGTGGAGATAGTTTATGTGTTCCATATTGCCTGTAGCTGTGACATTACTAGGGCTGTTGATACATCCTATTGAAATTCCAGAGTAACCGAATTTGACTTCAACTTTGGCGAGATACAACGGGACTTCTTCTGCAGATAAACCAACCGAAAGCATTCCGCCTTGTGTACTATTATTTTCAGCTATCTTGGCTGAGAGTAACCCTCTTTGATAAGCGATATTCATAGCAGAACGCTTATCTAAAGCTCCAATACAATATCTAAAGATTCTGTAAGCATGTGGTAATATCTTTGGAAGAGAGAATGATTACGCAGTCGCTATTTCGCCGGATGAATGGCCAAATACCACAGAGGGTCGAAGTTCAACACTCTCTAAAAGATCAACCAAAGCTATCTGTATTGCAGTACAAATCGGTTGGCTGAATTCTGGTCTATTCACTCTAGAAGTTTCTTTATCCCGTGAAAGTTCAGCTGAAAGGGGGTAAGCTAGCGTTGGCAAGAGAAGCAACGGGAAAACATACCTTGTGTTGACCACAAACATCCCATTTCCTTGAGAATCTCAGATGTTTCTATAAGACTTTTTCTGAAAGCATCAGCCTGAATTTCTCGAGCCATCGCATACCATTGAGCGCCTTGTCCTGTAAAACAGAATGCAAGGCGTGGCTGAGAAATGGCACGTATGGCTGGTGAAAACTTAATCCCAGATGTCAAATCGTTTTCAGAATTGAATGTTGCAAATGATCTCCATAAGAGAGAACTTCGCCGTTCACTCAATGTGTAGCTCAGTCTATTCATGTATGAATTACTAAAATCTTTTATGGTCATTCGGGACCAGTGTCTGTTGTATGCCGATTCGAGTCGTTTGATGCCATCTCCGTCTTGAGATGAGAACACTAAAATTATCTTAACCTCATGATGATGGAAGCCATTATATATAGGAGGTTGACCATGTGTTGAATCCATGTTTCCGTTTATCTGTTTGTGAATCGAAACCTCGTCTCGAAGTTTGAGATGACCGATCGCATCCTCCATTATCACGTGGGCATTTGTTCCTCCAAATCCGAAGGAGTTGATTGATAAGCGACATAAGCCTTCCGATGGCCATGGTATGAGCTCTTTTGGAAACTAAACATGATAGAGTAAGTCTAAATTCTACCTTAAACAGCATCAACTGAGAAAGATACCTTTAAATGTGGATGCTCTGCTCCGATAGCATGGTTGACATTTTCAAGTCCTGCGATTCCTGGAATCATTCTGTGTTCAAGCATTAGAACACTCTTAATGATACCTGCTATACCACTGGTACCCTCCAGGTGACCGATGTTTGATTTGATAGTTCCTATATACAAAGGAGAGTCAGCAGATCGAGCATTGCTGAACGCATCAGCAATTGCTCCTGCCTCTATAGGATCTATCCCATCGCATTAGTATTATTTATTTCATGGCATTTTCTTCGTCTTACCTCCAACAGGTGTTCCTGTACCATGCGCCTCCACATATCTTGTCTGGCTCATGTCCAAACCAGATTTTTCATATACATCTCGAATGAGTTGCTCCTGGCTACTTCTACTTGGTTGAACAATACCTGGCGTTCTTCCATCTTGGTTCGTTCCTGTGGCTCGGATAACAGCTCGTATGGTATCATTGTTCTCAAGTGCATCGCTTAATCGCTTCACTATCAACACTCCAAATCCTTCACCACGACCATACCCATTTGCTTTCTCATCAAAGCTCCAGCATCTCCCATCTGGTGATAGAAAATTCTGATTGTTTAATGACATAGCCATATCTGGACTCAAAAACAAATTTGAACCAGCTACAATTGCCTGACATCCTCATTAGACCACTATAGATCAATGCAATTCTTATCGACATACCATTTCAGATTCGTTATTTCGTAGCCTCTGGCATGCAGTGTGAAATGCGACAAGGGTACTAGAGCAAGCTGTATCCATGTTGATGGACTCGCCACGTAAATCAAAGTACCAGCTGATACGATTGGCCAACATATTAGCTGACACAGAACTTGCTGAATACTGGCCTCCAAATTGAGGATCTTTGGTAGAGAAAGATTTGTAGTCATCTCCAAAGCTTCCAGTGTAAACAGATGTGTTTGAATTGGCCAGTTTCTTCATTGGTATTCCCGCTATGAGAATGATTAGCGCGAATTTCATATAGTGCCTATAGAAACATACCATTCTCTAGAGCTCGGTATGTTACTTCAAGCAATATACGAGATTGAGGATCAATTTCCGCCGCTTCATTAGGTCCGATTGTGAAAAACGGAGCATCGAATGCGCTTAGATCACCGTCCACAAAATGTGCGCCTCTAAGAGGAAACTATATGTTCTCAGTGAATGCTACTATACGCAGGGGTGGAGAGGTTATTTACGCTATTCAATCTTGCAGAATCTGTATCGTAAACGCCGTCGAAGTTCAAACGGCTCTCGGGGAATGGTGACCAGGCTGATCGACTAGTAGCAAGTCGCTCCCAGAGGGATTCAGCAGTTTCCATACCTTGAGGAAACTTGAATGATAAGCCAATAATGGCTAACGGCTCAATTTTGTGGGAAGACTCAGCCATGTTTAAAGCAGCCCTTTTTGAACTGTGGATTCGCTTGTACTTGTGAATTCGAGTACCCAATTTCACCTTTTGAGCGACCAAACCAGAAGCATGTATCTAGATGGGAAATTCAATCGGCTAAGCAGTGCTGACGAACAATGTGCTACTAATGATGCGGTATTAAGATCTGGAGTGAAAAAAAATGAGATTGAGGAGCTAATGGTAGGTTACTGAGAGCTATATCTGAACAATCTTGACTGAGGAAATAGAACAATGGAAGTATTGCTGAAGTATTGGAAGGTGCATAATTGGAACGGCAGTCCCATTTACTAATATGTTCTTTGTGCATCCCCCTGGTCATGTTAATACCGGCGTGGTGGGTATAAATAAATTGCCGTGAAATGACTTGAAGTACAGAGATGTAAGATGAGTAGAAATACTATAATTCATAATAGTATAATGGCGATCTTCAAACCATAACGTTTTTAAACCTGTACAATACGACTCTTCTTAGCTTCCACTAACCAACTTACAAAATACTAGAGGGCATCATTACAATACTTTGGTTCAAATTTGGACTAAAATTGAGCTAATCTTGGATCTTCACATCAGGAAGAATTTCACACCAGATTCATTCAAATTTTGATTTCTCGACAAAGTACACTTTAAAGTATTGGGGATTGTGACCATGTGTGCGTTTGCAGAATCATCATCTGAATATACTAAATTCAGACGATGACTAGTCTGTTTTGACCTCATCTATTCCCATTAAGTGCATACGCTTATATGGTGGATTCTATCAGTGAAGAAGCATGGCGTATCCGTCCAATCTCCTCAAACTAGCCAATCAATACATGTGGCTTATAGAACGTCATTGAATTAATGCTGCCAATATATCCGAGAACAGAACGATACATACCATACCCAGCTGCAAAGAGCTGATCCTGACCGGAATTCCCCCAAGTGACCTTTCTACCAGGAGCAATACTTATATTATAGTCTTGATGATTATTGAATATCCCTCCACAATGTTCTGCTGACTTGCTAACCTCCGATTGGTTTTGTGTGCGGCTCGGTCTGAATATAGGATTGGTGATACGCTGACTGCATACTATCATCTTTCAACTTTTAAAGAAACTAGAAATACAACAATGAAAGTCATCAATGATCCTTGCTGGCTGCTACTATCCTATCGTTCTGTGCGAAGAGACCTTGCCAGTACTTATGTGAGAGATATGCCTACTCAAGCTAAGTGTCTGAACCATCAATAATACTCAAAATATCATGACCACCATATAATGACTTCTTAGTCAATCTTAGCTCCCATTTCGATGGGAGTCAGTTTCACCGCAGTTAAGTGGTATGATCTTCGGACTTCCGAGCTTATACATCACGATTTGCCTTCCAATCAGAACCCCTAGGATGTTCTCCGTAAAAGATGTTCTGCGTTGGTTGGTTGATATTACAAGCACGGGAAAGAGAAATCCAAGGAGAACCATCTGATAACATTAGGTTTATTCTTTTCCTTGGCAACAGGGGTTCATTTTCTCCGAAGCTTTATGGACGTCCCGTTTTTCACCGGCATTGCGATCCTTGCAAGACTCCCCATGGTAGTGAATGCTTCACTGGAAGGGATTGCAAAATTGATACAGATGCACCTGCACCTGCAACTGCAACTGCAACTGCAACTGCAATATATATTTTATTTCAATATTCCAGAGGCACAGCATGGCACAATGCAGTGGACGCCATTGGATCTTGGGATCGCTGTGAAAACGAATGAATAAAGCGGAAATTAAACTCACTCGAGTGGCTTTGGAATAGCAACTATCAGTCAGGCATACTTTGTAATGCAAAAATGCAGGTCAAAATACATCGCAGTCACTGAATCACTGAGTTGATTCAAGGATTCAACTGGATACCTAGGTGTGTTACACAAATACTTGAATTTGGCTTGGCTTCTTGATTTGACGAAAAAATCCACATTTCGCTTTGTTTGCAATGCAGATATGTAGTACAACCATCAACGTGTAACGGCGAACACGATACTAATATCAAGACGAATCAAGGCTGCACGAGAAAATGCATTCACTCTGGCGATAATCTGCCTAATTTGGGGGAGATCGATTGAAAATACATTTCACCCGTAACACTTTTCTCTTTATTTTGAGAATCATGACAAGCCTTGAGATTATCACGACGAAGCAGGTATCGGGCGCAATGCCCTCCTCCGTTGCTCCTGAAAAAGTGGTGCCAGGGGATTCGGGAACCATCAGCGATCAGAGTGCTAGTGACGGCACAAGGTACCTTTCTGGATGGCGATTAAGTCTGCTCACACTTGGGTGTGGTTGAATGTTCCATAACCGTGAGACTTTACTGATTTGTTTGTAGTCTATGCCTGAGTCTTATGCTCTCTTCGCTGGATATCACTATCGTTAGCACTTCTCTTGTTACTATCTCTGACGACCTTCAGGCATTCGACCAGAGCAGTTGGATAGTGAATAGTTACTTGACCACATACTTTAGTAAGGAAGCCCTGTTACAAGCCTGTACACGTTCTAATTCTCCAGGCGCTCTGATCATTTGGGCTAAGATGAGTGATCTTGTTGGTCGTAAAATTATGCTTGTTGTCGCCCTTGTGATCTTTTTGGCGTTTTCGGGTGGTTGTGGAGGGGCATCAAATAGTACCGAGCTGTAAGGAACCCAAAACTCAGTAATGTATAAGCCTAACTAAAATATTTAGTATCACTTTCAGAGCCCTACAGGGCGTTGGGGGTGCTGGAATTTTTAGTATGGTACCTATAATCGTAGCGGAGATGGTTGTGCCGGAGCAATACGGCAAATTTAACGGCATCGTTTCTCTAGCTCTGGCTATTAGTTTTCTACTGGGTCCACTTCTAGGAGGTGCAATTCCTCAGCATACAACCTGGAGATGGATCTTCTGGATGAATCTGCCTATCGGTATGGTAGGATTAGTCCTAGTCATATTGGCAATGCCTGCAGGCTTCCCCGACAACAGACCATCTAAAGCAGTACTATTGCCACCAAAGCTGAGTGATTTGCGGGGAAAATTCGACTATGTGGGTTTCTTGTTACTCCCAACCGCTTGTATTTTTCTTATTGTAGCTTTCGAGGAAGCGGGGGTAGCCTTTGCTTGGAATTCGGCTTTAGTAATCACTTTCTTGGTACTTGCTTTTGTTCTACTTGCTCTGTTTTTCGCATGGCAGAGATTGCTATATGTGAAACAATCTGCGAGACAACCCGTCATCCCATGGGAATTCCTAAAACATAGGGTTCTTATGGGCATATATATGTAAGGTTTACTCAGTTCGATTGCAACTTTAAACTCTTAACTGACACGAAGTTAGGTACGCGCTCTTTTCAGGAGTCCCTTTCGTGACTTTGGTGATTGAAATTCCACAGAGAGTCCAGAACATCAGCAATACCTCTACCTTGATTGCGGGTGTGCGCGTATTGCCATACACAATGTCTGTTGCTGTCGGTTCAGCAATCACTGGGGGCTTAACGGCGAAAGGTCGAATACCCCCGATTTATGTGCTGATCACAGCCACCGTTCTGCAAATCCTTGGAACTGGGCTCTTATACTCAATACCAGTAACAGCTCATATGCCGGCTAGTTTCTACGGGTATGAAGTGCTGGCAGGAATGGGTGTTGGCCTTGGATTAACGACGCTACTAAGCATCACACCATTCATCGTTGAAAAGCGACTTCTAGGTACCAAAAACATTTCATAATGCAAATTTCCTCTCGTTTTCAGGTACTAACAATGACGCAGCTGTTGCACTCGGCGGTGTCACACAGATGCGAATTCTTGGAGGAGCGATCGGCGTTGCAATTGCTACTAGTCTACTGAGTAGTAATGTCATATCAGCCCTGGCTGATATCCTACCTGCTGAAATTGTCAACCATCTTCTTCAAAATATCTCTTCGGTGGCTTTACTGTCTCCGAGCGATCAAATCGCGGTTCAAACCGCGTTCGCTCAGGGATATAAGAAACAATTGGCCATGATATTATGTTTTTGCGCTGCTGAACTCTTGGCCATAGGGCTTATGTGGGAGAGAAAACCTCGTAGGCTCGCATAAGATATCAATGTAACAAATATAAGGTTAGCGAATGTTAAAGCACCGGAACAATGTTGTCTCTTCCAAGGATTTTAGTGGAGATGTGAATGTGGGGCTCAAAAGTCGCGACGAAGAAGATAAACTTAAAATAAACCTTTTGTTGACCACCATGACAACCTTGGCCGAGTACTTCGACTGGGCAATTCATTATGTGGTATATTCTAATGGAGTTTACAAATCTTGAAGTCTTAATCACAATGCAGCGGAAGTAGTTGAGGTGGGCTTGGAATTTAAATGCAAAAAAAATGAAACACAGGTGAGAAGACCTATATACATAGCCTAACCCGTGTAAAAGCCTCTTCTGCTCTTCCCTACTCTAACTACCTAAGTGCATGAATTTTGAGCTAGAGTCTCAGCTTACCAGAACCATTGTTTGACTTTCTGCATCGCTGTGATAGTGCTATCTATTATTGTGAGAATCGCCTTTCGTAACTGCAACTTTCTATCCACTAAAACCTCGAAGCTTCGATCTGACCACACGCCGTAGCAGATGGCGATAGTTATTGACATTATCATGATCGTATTTATCATTTGCTGACGTGTTCGTCGACGATGGCCTTTTACGGAAAGCTTTCGAGTCCAATCGCTGAGTTTGGGAGACCTACAGCGGAGGTAAAAGTCAAGTTGAGATCGGCTGTGAAAAAAAGTCAGCATGCAGTTGAGTCACTGAGCGTCAACCTAGCTTTACAAAGGCTTCATTCTCAGGAAGTAGGGCCATGCTTACGGATAAATGACAGAGTTCCAAGCTCCAGAATCATTATACCAGCTTTGACAGGCATCAAAAACGGTTTTTTGCATATCTCTTCTGATGTCTTGTACCCACTTTTCTACTGCCTCGGGCTTTGGTTCCAGACATCTAACATGCCCTTGTAGAATGGGGGCAATCATTTTGAGAATGTATTGGACATTGTTTTCGATGCTCATGATGACTGAGGTGTGACCAACGAAGGTGTTTGGGCCCATGATCATAAAGAAATTCGGAAACTGGTCAATTCCTGTTCCCATATACGCTTGGGGGCCTCCTCGCTCCTTCCAAACGTGCTGAAGGGAGATACCCTGGCGTCCCATGACGGAGAGAGGGTGTAGAAATTGTGATACATTGAATCCCGTGGCTAAGATAAGAATGTCGGCGGGATACTGGCTCGGCAGTGTAGCGAGGTTGGAGTTTGATTTAGAACTCCCAACAGTTACTTCATTGCCTCCCATACCTATCCAAGGCTGTGTAGTCAGGGTATAACGAGGATCGCTCATACTCTGGAGCCAGTCATTGTCGAAGACGCGGCGCTTACAGCCAAGACTATACTCCGGCGTTAATATGGAATGATATTTTTGAGGTGCCAGCTTTCTCATGTGGTCCAGGGATGACTTTTCCGAGATTTTTCGAAGCTCCAAGTTCTTTCGCTTGAAGGTAGCGTACCATAGCAACTCAGACATGCAGCAAACAATGAAGCGAACGAGGAAGCCCAAAATCGGTACGGAGCCGTAAATCATAGGTGCGAACTTCGCGTAAGCCTCTTTACCTCCTGGCTCTTTAATACGAGGAACAAACCACGGTGGATTTCGTATAATGTGCGTTAATGACTTGACCTTTGTTTGAAGAATTGCGGGTGCAATCTGGGCGGCAGTGCATCCTGAGCCCACAAGCACCACGTCTTTCCCCTCGAGATTGAGATTTCTCGGCCATCGAGCAGAGTGCAAAACCTCACCGCTGAATATGTTCCTTCCAGAGACAGTTTCTGGCCAATCATTAGGATTGGTAAGAATGCCAGCACCACTAATAACGACTTTGGCTCGGATTATCTCAAGTCGACTATGAGTTATGAGTTTTCCCTCTGGATAAACACGGCAGATTCCGATTTCCCATTCTTCTTCCTCCTCTTTCCATTTCAAGCTCTTGACTTCCGTGTTTAAATTGATCTTGTCTGCTATCTCGAAGCGTTCTACTACTTTATTGAGATACATCACATAGTCGCAACCTGAAGGAAACACGGTCGGTGAAGTGTAATTCGGGGCGAAGGAAAATGAGTAAAACAAGGTTGGTCTGAATAAGCCCAGTAAGAAAGCGTTGCAACTCTAATGATTGTTAAACCTACACATCACAAGCCTAGACGAATGCATTAGCTAAACGATGGTACAGAAGTGGAGTTTTGAGACGCTCACGATTCCGGGATATCTGTTTGTCCACCATGTGCCTAATGATCGTTCTCATCAGCTTTACTTTGCTTTGATCTGTTCGAAATAAGCGTAGAGATTTAAAAGTTTACCTCCAAGCCCCTCTTGGCGATCAAATATTTTGAACTGGTCAAAATGAAGTTTGCTTTTTAATTGACAGCCCATGGCAATGCCTGAAGGTCCAGCCCCAATAATGACGATGGGATAGTAAACATAGGAATTCTCTCCATAAGCATCACGAGTAGAGATCCGTGCTGATGACTTCATGCTTGCAGTTGGTGATGGCTGGAATTGACAATAAGGAAGGTGAAATCTTTTTTGAAATTTATTGTAAGTACTACAGAAGATCAGACTTATCTATTCTGTCTCCAGTCGTTGGAGTTTGCAACAACAGAATGGCAAGTTATAGTTCTTCATTCAACGGTCATCTTCTTTCCAGGAAGCGGTCGTAACATCAGTGCCGTAATAGGCAGATCCTGGCTGCAGATGCCGGTCACGACCACTGGCTGTAAGTTTTCCCAACTCCCTCACTCGAGCTAGAAGCTGGCTACCTGATTCTCACCAGATTGTTACTGAGACTTGCAGCATTAAATTCTCTTTTTGGAACTCATACATATGCAGACCGAAAGAAGCTCCGTGTTAATGTGTACTAGCTAGCATCTTTTGAGGAGACTACAGCATACATGGCCGGGGATATTCCTTAGCTGAACATTTTGCATGGCCCGGATTCACTCATTCATCAATTATAGACTATAATTTATAGTCAATAATAGATGGAATCCTTGAAACAGAATTGTTCAAACTGACTAGTTGCTTTCGATTTCTGTCAGAGCTAGGTCTTGCATTAAATTCGACATCAATATTGCAGCCACAGCTTCTACTTAATAAGACCTCGGGACCCATCCATGGATTAGTTGTAAAGACACCCTCCCGGGCTGGAGAGAGTGACGGCCCCCGGAGGCTGTGACTTTTTGCATTGCCGAAGGAAATACAACATATAATACGGCACAGATAGCGGGGTAGCTTCCTACGTGTTGGTGGCGTACAAGGATGCCAGATAGGTCCACGGGTACCTATGATACGATGTGGATGGGGTTTCACAGAGTGGCTTAACAAGGAGTGTAATTATAGTGGTTACAGTCGTATTGATCATTCTAGTCTTGGCAAAGCTTAGAGTTATCATATCCTGCTACACTGTTTAGAAAAGAATTCTGGCTTTTTATCTAAGTATCGCAAAATCACAGCATCTTCTCAGTTTTAGCCCCCTTCAAATCAGAAACCATGGAGATACAAACCTTACTTCTAGCTTTATTCATTACTTACGGAGCTGGATTGCTGACTTATCGATTTCTATTCCACCCTCTTGCACATATTCCCGGACATCCACTTGCTATATCGACTTACCTCTACGAATGGTACTACGATTTGTACCTCAGTGGTCAATACACCTTCCAACTTAAAAAGTTGCACAAGCAATATGGTATGCTATTTGAGTCTTTTGCCGTAGCTTTAACATCACTAATATGCCCCTCTAGGTCCCGTCATTAGAATCAACCCGAACGAGGTCCATATCGATGATCCTGATTTCTTCGAAGAGGTGTTTAATCAGTCAAATGGCCGAACGCAAAAACCTCTGAATGTTGCCGAAGCATTCGGTCCATATCCAGCGGTACATCTCATTCTCTATCGATTCAAATGTTGTTGCTAATTTTGCAAAGACTATAGGAACACAGGATCATGAGCACCACCGCATAAGAAGAAATGCTCTCAACCCATTCTTCTCTAAAAAATCAATCAACGACCTCGTCTCAAGAATCCAACGTCCTATCCTTATTCTTTGCGATCGACTTGAGGAGGCAAGCAAATCTGGGATGACTCTCAATATGAAGTATTTCTATGCAGCAGTGACACTGGACATCATCAATGACTACTGTTTCTCGAGGCAGCCAGATAACATTTTGAGGGAGGACTTTGGACGTAAGTCTTTTGACGATGTGGACAACTTCTTGGTTATTAGTCTTTTGGTACGTTAAAGTTCAATCGATAGGATTAGATGCTAACTTTTAAGAACATTCATATCCCATACTTGATGAGATTTAGCTATTCTCTCCCGGTATTTCTAGTCTTTTCTGACCTCTGATTCTCGATGATGCTGACATCTTTAGGACAACGTGAACAAGATCTTGGCTCCTGCCATGGCAGAGATCCTTGATTACC
This sequence comes from Botrytis galanthina, assembly GCA_004916875.1. Taxonomy (NCBI): domain Eukaryota; kingdom Fungi; phylum Ascomycota; class Leotiomycetes; order Helotiales; family Sclerotiniaceae; genus Botrytis; species Botrytis galanthina. The sequence continues at coordinate 18,928 of PQXL01000270.1, forward strand.
GCAAGGTGAATCTTCATAAATAGCTCCAACTCAACCAATTTTTAACCAAGTATAGGATCTTTCGAGACAAGTAGAGTCCATTCGACTTGAGCACGAAGAATTCGGATCAAGGAAACTCGTCGATAAGACTGTCTTTCATGAACTACTGGAGAGCAAGTTGCCACCCCAAGAAATGGAACGAGACAGACTACGTGATGAAGCTTTCAGTCTAGTCACCGCAGGCTCTGGTACAACGTGAGTCATCTCTGTAAAAAAAAAACTTTGCGAACAATAGCTTACACTGTGTGATCCTCAGAGCATATGTCCTCAGAGGAACCACATATCACATTTCGGCCAACCCTGAAATTACTCAGCGACTCCACGAAGAGCTAAAATCTGCCATTCCAGACCCTAAAAATCTTCTTTCGCTCTCAGAATTAGAAAAACTGCCGTATTTGACAGCTGTCATACAAGAAGGGCTTCGTCTTGCCGATCCAGTTACCCACCGTATCGGCCGACAATTCCCAGAAAAAACCTTCATTTGTCATGGTAAAAAGATTCCAGCCGGAACGATAGTTAACATGACAGCCTTACTCACGCATCAAAATGATAAAATTTTCCCGGAACCTATGATTTTTAAGCCTGAGAGATGGTTGGGGAGTGAGAACAAAAAGCTTGAGCGGTACCTTATCCCCTTCAATCGCGGGACTAGATCCTGCTTAGGTATCAATCTCGCTCGCGCAGAGCTTTATCTGATTTTAGCTTCAGTGTATCGACGGTTTGATTTCGATGTCTCACAAGTTAATCGTGCTCGTGATATAGATGCTAGCCGAGATTACATTCTAGGCGCCCAGGCGAGAGACACCCCTGGTATATTGGTTCAAGTGAGAGAGAGAGATTGAGTCTATTAGTACAATATCGCACATTACTTAATCTGGAAAATAATCACAATGGTCATACGTCGTACAATAATTTTGTGAGAGCCCACAGTAAAGCACTACTAGCTCGCTCGCGGTGATTCTGATTGAAGCATATTTTTCCCAAGCAATTGCTGACTTACTAGCGAAGTAGCCATCTATTAGGCCTCCACACTGAGAATACTCACTTGATGAGGCTACATCAATAAATAGTCCACGATTGGAGAAGGGCATATCTCGCCGTCGACTGGAAGATTCCTGCAGTCGCCAAAGTTCAGCAAATAGGGATGCCCGCTTCAGTAGGACGAAAAGCTCGGCATGGCAAAAGATCACACCATTTTTGAAATTCTCATTTAAATCAGACTTTCGAGATTTTTGGCCATCAATTGGATCAAGATATGGGAACATAAAGATGCTTATAATCTATAATTAGTTTATCATTTTTATAGATTCGTATCACTTTCTTACATTATTTCCCACCTTCGGAGTAATAGTATATTGTCTCTAAGAGAGTTTGGATTTTGGCGAGTTTTGGTGCGCCCGGTTATTTCGTTCTGTATGGATGTCCGGTTGATAATGCGGAATGCTTGCAAATATGCATTGCATGTAAGACACAAAATATGCCGAATCAGCTCAACAAATGGGAATGGCTGGTCAAAGTAGTAGATTCGTAATCCCGCTCATAATCCTGGGGAAATAAGAATTAGGGTGCATCACTCAAAGACAAATCAAAGTAGACCCACCCCCCTTTTCTATTCTCGTTGGGGTTCTACGGCAATACTCGAGCGAAACTTGGCATTTGACTTTCTCCTCGTTTTTGGGTCAATTTAAAAACTCAAGCCTTCTCGACGCAGACTTATTCCAACTAAAATTGCTAATTTGTTGGAATAAATTTGTGGCTTGCTTGAAAGGAAAAAGAGAAAAAGGGGGGTGGGATATTTCAATGAGTGGGAAAGGATTGACGATTAGGAATTAGCTAATTGGTGATTTCTTGCAGCATTCCTTCCAGCATGAATCTCTGGTACCTCTTCTACCGTTTACCGTTCACTAACGTAATCACATCTCAGAAACAATGCGTTTGCATCAGAACATTTATATTTCAATTCGACTACAATGTATCAATTAAAAGATCTGTTTGTTGAATATTTTTCTTTGTCGGGATCCCTAGCATTTTAGACAAGGTGCGTACCCATTGTTTGTATTCATTACTAGGAAATCTTCACAATAATTTACTTTACAAGAGGGATCCTTCGAAGAAATGCAACCATGACTGCAGCCATAGAATGAGGCCCTGTTCAAAGCCCTCGCCTGAAAAGTATGAGGATCTCTGAGCCCTCCTTAGACATTATGATTGACTGCAGCTGTAGTTCGAAGGTGTGACGGTTCTATGGATATCCTCAAACTCTATTCGCACACCTGTAGGTACCACAACAACACTCTAGTTAAGAGTTAGGCACGATCAGAACCCTCTTCTGATACTCGACATTGCCCCTCGTTTTTCGTCAACTTCAAATGCTATCCCCTATTCACCTCTATTTTAATATAATGTAAGTATCTCTGCGCTTGCTCTTCTTCTACCACATTGCCTTACTGGAGCCCTTTGTCAGACTTTCTCTTTCACGATCTCAACTCTGCCTTCTATCTTATCAATAAAACATGACTATACCCGCTTCCTCCGCCCCCTATAAGCTGGGACTGAATCATGTGGGATACACGACTCTGGTTATTTGCATATTCTTTATGGCATTATCCACCTTAGCGGCTGCGCTCCGCGTCTGGACTAGGGTAGTAAAGAGGGCCAAGTTTGGAATTGACGACTGGCTTCTCATCGCCAGTGTCATTTTGTTCTTTCCATTCTGTGCCAATATACTGGTCGGTGTCTATACTATTGGCAGTGGACAGACGTATACCGACCCTCTCGTGCTCGCTTCTAAGTCGCAACAGTATTTCAAGAGCGAGTATGCTATTCCTCCACTTTATGCTATCAATGTTACTACCATCAAACTTTCGATCCTATTCTTCTATCGTCGCATTTTCACCACCGATAGTTTCTTGAGAAACAACTACATTGTCATAGGAATATGCACAGTTTGGTTTGTCGTTGCCATCATCGGTGACCTACTCTACTGCATACCCATGGCTACATTTTGGAATCCAGAAGTCAAAGGGAAATGTTTCAATTTTCCACTATACTTCTTGGTTATGGAGCTTGTTGATATGTTATTGGATATCGCCATTCTCTGTCTTCCATTGAAAATTATCCTTAGCCTACATATGCCATTGTCAAAAAGGCTTGGGATACTCTGCATCTTCCTTCTGGGAGCACTGTAAGCACCTTTATTCAATTGTTATCGGTCTTAAGTAAATAACCTTCATAAATGTAGGGTCGTCGTTACCAGTGCCATACGAATCGGATATGTTTACAAGCCAAGTGCCTCACTATGTAAGTCTCTATCTTATCCCAGCCAAAAAATTAAGCTAAGAGAAAACAGTATCGCTAGCGCAAGCCTCTTTATGGTCGGTCATTAATCTAGGAGTAGCGATCCTATGCGCTTGTCTACCAACATACAAACCTCTTTTTGGCAAGTTTCACACTATCGGCACTTCGCTTTGGACCAACCACTTTTCTGCGAATTCCGGCAGCAGTACGACCAAGGCCGCTGCCGACTCACATTCTAATCCTACCGCTTACTATTACAGAATGGGAGGTAGCAATGGCGATAACATTCATATGACGGGGGTTTCTACACAGATAAAGAGCGGCAATAAGGCACAAAGCTTGCCTTCGGATGGTGTACGAGTCCAGCGGGATGTTCATGTATCATAGTTCCAATGCTGCTGTTGGCGGAACAAAATTAGACGTCAGAAGTCAATTCCTGGTTGTGCAGTGGGGCTTCGTTTTACCATTCCATTTATGCAATTCTTCGATATACACTGACAAAAATGCGTGGGCAGTTTGGTAATAACGTTCTCAGAATACATATGTAATAGTGTTCGACTACAATTCTTCAATAAGGGGAAATCTACTTTGGTCCCAGAATATCAAGGATGAAATAGAGTTAAAAGATTTCGATCTTGTATTGAGAGCTTTTACATTTTGCTATATTCTGTTCATTATATGAGTGCCTCCAAACTTCAAATTCAGTGCCAAGTAGTGTTCGAAACAATTGCTAAGTATCAACTGCCTCGCATATTAAAATGACTTTTGCCTGTTGGGCTGCAGATACCAGGTACCTATATACACCTCGGTATATGCATAGACCGAACCACCGACCCACACGTTTCGTTTGTTTTGTGGGGTGTTCTATGAATATATATTTCCACTGAGTTCAGCCATATGGTCCACCCACAGAATTTCTGTTTACTCTTTACTTCTACTTTCGCTTCGTCATTTAAGCGGGAAGTTCAAGGCTTTCACATACCTAGGCAGTAAGCAGATCCGCCCCACGACTGCGAATTCACTTCACTTCCTCGTTAGTATTCACTTAGAAGTTTCTGCTTCTCTCAATCCTGGCACGCTCTCTTAGTACTTTGATTGCCACTACAATTCTCGACCGATCAACTCGTCTCTTCTTCTTTACAAATCAAGATAATTTGAGAATCCCGAGTCGCACATATTCCCATCTGCAACATTATACTTCAACCAGGCTTAATAACTATGGATTTTGAAAATATCAAACACCTGACTGCTGCGACGAAGCAAATGCGAGAGAAATATTGGAATGATGCAATCAGCACTTCTATCTCTGTCCAGCAAACTGCAACGACACGGAACCTTTCCGTCAAAGGTCCTGTATGGGTTAGCAAATTCACAGCACCGTCTCCTTCCCACAATGACAACTCTCGAGAGTTACTTCTTGGTCTCATCGATGAGGCAAACACGCATAATATACATTATGATCGTCCAAATAGCGAGCCACTTTCCTGTGAATGGACAGGTTACCGCGAGGGAGTTGAAGCTGGTACGCCCGAGCCACTACTGAAAGAAAATGAGAAGTATCGAAAATTAGTGGAGGGTACCAAGAGCCCATTAACAGTACTGTATCTCTATGGCGGTTCATTCGTGTATGTATACCTCTTTCAAATTATCACTTCTCATTTACTCACATGTGAGCTTTAGACTCAACACCCCTTCCAGCTACCGAAGACGTGTTGGAAGCCTAGCCAAAGCAACAGGAGGTAAAATCTTAATGGTGAAGCAGCGTTTGGCACCACAGAATCCCTTCCCAGCAGCTTTCCTCGACACATTCCAAGCCTACCTTTCACTTCTCGCACCACCTCCGAACTCACCACACGAAGCCATCGCAGCCAAAAACATTGTGATAGCAGGTGATAGTTCCGGATCCGCCCTCGCATTAAGCTTATTACAAGTCCTTCTGCAACTCAAACGAAAAAAGACTGTAATAAAGTTCCATGGAAATACAATTCAGCCAGCCGAATTTATACCCGCAGGTCTCGCACTGTTGAGCGTCACAACTGATCTAGTCAATGCGCTTCCCTCACACAAGCGAAACATAATGCATGATATATTTCCCTTTCCCATCGAGAAGCTCCCCTACCTAGAAAAGAGCTTTCCCACCTGTTCGATCTGGCCAGCCAAGCCCGCACGAGCAAATCTATACTGCGAGGCCGGGATGCTAGCTCACCCACTCGCTAGCCCCGTAGCCTCCTTTGATTGGTCTGGTTCTTGTCCTCTATGGTTTGCATCGGGGCAAGAACAAATTGTGGATGGCTCCCGACTGTTAGCTCAAACTGCTTTTTCACAGGGCGTTCCAGTTGTGCTTCAGGAATATGAGGGCATGCCTCATACATTCTTCTGGGTATTTAGCAAAGCACCGCAGACGAGAAAGATTCTTGTTGATTGGGCTGAGGCTATTGTTGCTTTTGCGGAGGGCAAGAAATTGGTTTCTAAAGCGGAATTTATCCATGCTAAGGGCTTGAAGACAGAAGAGTTGAATTTGAAGAATTTAGTGTCTTTTGGTGTGGCAGAGGCGAGCGAGCTTCTCTGGAAGAAGACTTTAGATTATAAGGTCCCATTATTTCACCAACACTGTCAGTCATCCTTGTAGTTGACATTTCTTTAGTCTGAAGTCAATTCAATTCGCATCAATTCGGTTAATCTATTGCGTTCTGAGAAATAGGGAATGTCATCACTGGAGAACAATGCTATGAGAAGTTTATTAATCAAGTCTTAAATTCCTCAAACTCTTCGCTTGCATTATTTGGGGTGTTCCCGTTTATAAATCAACATCCCTCAGTCCCGGTTCTGCAACTTATCGTACAAGCAACTAACACTTCCTAACACCGTTACTCCAGGTTGTAGAAGTAAGTAACTACATGCGTTCATTCGTCGCTTCATTGACGTGGTGAGCGAAGTAAAATTAGACCCAAAGTTACCGAAATTCCATGATCGCGTACGGGACGCTATTATAAATACCTAAGCCATGGTCTCCTTTTCCACTCTCTCGGCTCCTATCCTACAAGGGCAGATACAATTATCTCCTCGATTCCCTCCTCGACTCTCTACTTCTATCTCTCTTTCTATCACGATCCTTGTCTCTTACTCTGTCGCGATCTCGATCCCTATCCCTCCTATCCCTATCCTTGTCTCTCTCCCTATCTCTACTCCTACTCCTCTCCCTCCTCCTATCCCTGTCTCTACTTCGACTTCTATACCTCCTAGAATGCCCATCTCTATCTCTATCTCTCCTATCATCGGGCGATCGGCTCCTCCTCCTCGGCCTATCATCATCTCTTGATCTCCTCTCCTTTTCCCTATCCCTACTTCTCTCCCTCTTTCTTGGGGAACTTCTCGCAACTATACTTTCCCTTCGTTCAGTGGCACCTGGTACATATCGGTCAATATTGATCGGACTAGTGCTTCTCTCGATCCGACTACTTCGTCTCGCAGTAGGTGACCTACTTCTTGCGCGAGATTCTCTCCTATGACTTTCCCTATCGCGAGAAATTTCTCTTTTTCTTGCCGAGACAGGACTGCTCATTCTGGTATCATCTTTTGCTCTAGGTGTGGCAGCGATGACCTCTTCCTTCTTGGTTGATAGACTAGGTAATTGTGGCTGATTTTTTCGTTCTTCGTTCCACTTTCTAGCTTCCTCGGCTCTTGCTTGTGCCGCAGCAACTTTGTATGATTCCGTATCGAGATTCGAAGCGCTTGTCCTAGTCACACTGCTCTCTGCACGTCTTGTGTCACGGTCTCCTATACGTTCACGGCTTCGTGATCTGTAACTTCTTCGTCGGTCGCGAGATCTTGATCGAATACGATCTCTATCACGCCTATCGTCACGATCTCTACTTGACCTACGTCGTCGATAGCCACTTCGATCCCGATCTCTACTATCCCTTCTATCTCGGTCGCGATCCCTATCTCTGCTGTCTCGTCGTCGTCTATCATCCCGATCTCGACTTCCACGGCGAGAGCGTTCATCCTTGTCTTTGCGGCCATCGTAATTTACTTCTGTAGCTTTAGATTCCTCATTAGTCTTTGTCTCATCCTTAACCTTAGTAGTATCCCTGCTTGATTCGGGACTTTTGGCTCGTTGACTACCTTCTTTGTCATGGCTGGACTCATTCGCCTTGTCTACCATCGGTTTCGTATCGGCTAGTTGAGGCGTTTTCGAACCGGATTCTTCCTTGAGCTTCGCAACTGCAGTTTTCTTATGCTCAATCGTTTTGACAGGCGTATCTCGAGATATTGGTTTGATGGCTGAGGCGGGCATTGCCTTTCGGGGAGGTGGTGCCAAGGTCTCGTCAACCTCCATTTCCAATAGATGTCTAGATCGATTAGCAACCTTTTTGCCCTCGTTCAAAAGATCATTGAGCGCCTCTTGTTCGAGACGTTCAATTTCTTCCTTCGACAATTCTGGCTTCGAGACAGGCGTTCGAACACTGAGGGAATCTCTACGTCTATCGTCATCATATCTTCTTCTTCGATCGTCCCTATCCCTATCCCGGCCCCTATCTCTATCTCCTCTATCCCGGTCCCGGTCGCGATCCCGTTCTCTCTCGCGATCACGGTCTCGATCACGATCTCGATCCCTAGCGCGGTCCCTCTCCCTCCTCTCCCTCCTCTCCTTATCTTCCTTCTCCCGTTCCTTCTCCCTCTCTTCTTCCGCTTCCAACTCAGCCTTTTTCCTAGCCTCCCTCTTTCTCTCCTGATCGGCCTCAATTCTCTTCTCTTCTTCTCTCCTCTTTAATTTCTCTTGCTTTCTCTTCTCGTCCGCAATGGCCTTTTCCTTCTCTCTCAGTTCCTCCCTAACTTTCTCCCTGGCGGCTTTCTTCTTTGCAGCTTCTTCCGCATACTGCTCATCTGTTTTACCTCCTCTCAAAAACTCCTTCTCAGCTGCTTCTTCCCCAATGTCGCTTTTGCGAATCGTGCGAACCCCTTCTTCAATTTCTGGAATGTATGCCTGGATTAATTTATCGATTGTCGCCTCCGCAGATTGGTAAATACCCGCGCGATCCACTGCTCCCTCGATAAGCAATGTAGCCTTACTGCGATCCAACCGGAGTAGCTGTCTGGGGTCCTTTTCTAATTGCTCTTCCGCGACGCTCAATAATGAGCTCGTAAATTCATCCTCAAAATCCTATAGTGACAACTCGTAATTAGTTTCTGAACAATTGTCTCAAAGAGCCCATTCCTATTCCCAGAAATCTCGCGGTGCAAATGCGCGTTGAAATAATTTAGAAATACATACACCTTTCTCCAATTCCTGCCAAATTTTGGTTCTCAACTCGTCATAAGTACCCTTCTTCTTGTATGTATGAGCCAATCCTTCAATAGCCGCTCTAGTCGCAGATGCAAGAGGTAACTCTGAAGTCTTTACTTTCTTTCGCGGTGGAGGTCCAGAATGACCACCATCTTTTTTGTAGGTAGATGCCATCGTCGCCATTCTTTCCTTGTGGTGCTGAATTGATGTATTGAAAGCGTTTCCGAACTTTACTTCATATTGGAGGAGAAAAATGTTAGCAACCTTGTGAATAGTTGAAAAGGATGAACAATTAACATTGGAACGAAGAATCTCAAAGTAAGTTGTCCGCGCATGTACTTCAATTCAATAGACGCCAGTCACGTGCTGTATATCGATCAGCCAATCGCGCTAGTGCGATCTAAAGTGACCTTCAACAACCATCCGAGTGAATCCTGGAGTAGAAGCCGTAGTAGCGACTACACAACCCATCATACGCACCTGCAAATCGTCAATCCTGATTGTGCAGTCCACGCCCAAGTCAAATCCACAATCATCTACCCAAACCTCAATTCTCATATCATAAACAAAAATATGGTTCACAAAGTTCTCTTCTGGACTGGCTTTGGTACGTTCCCCTCTTCCATCTGCCCCTCCTCTTACCAGCTGATTCCCCGCATATTTCGCTCTTCCCCTTTCATTTTACTGACACGCATTCTCACTAGGCCTCGCTGTCCGCGCCTGGCAACTCGGACTCGAAATGCGACCTTTCTTCAACAGACAATCTCTCTGGGTCTACCCCGTTTTCGGCGGCGTCGGTGCTTCGTTTGGATATTGGATGCAAGGAGTTGAGAGTCGGCAACAGGCTATCCTCGGAGCTAGACGAACAGCTATTTTGGAGAAGAGGGCGAGGAGGAAGGAGAGGGAAGAAGCTGTTGAGGAGTCATAAATTATTTATTGGAAGAGCGCTGGGAATTTGAAAACCGGGGGGGAGTGGGTTCTGAATGGGCAGGGGATGACAAGAAACCAAGAAGAGTTATGGAAATTGTACAAAGTTTTACGGGCAATTGGCCAATGAGAAAGAAATTGCTCAAATACCTCAACATGAAGATAATCACCAGAGATATCTCAATGTGGTGCGGACGTTCACATGGATTTGAAGCAAGGAAGTCTGGGCATTGCATTTTATTTCATCCAACCATTACACTATCATACATCAGATGTGATCCTTTTGATATCATCAAAATTCTTTTTGAACGCCATCCAACACCTGCTCAATGAAATCATGCTACTCTTTGAGCTCTCTAGAAATCGCAACGCTCTATTGAGCTTCATTTACTAATCTATGAAGAACTGGTACAGAAGTCGTAGGTATACTTCCTGACTCCGTAACAACCATTTGAATATACTCAGCCGGAGTAACATCGTACATAGGATTGCAAAGTTGGAGTTTCTTAACATCCATCCAATTCTCTAATGGTCCTCCAGCAATCACGAGCTCATTGGCTGGTGCAATCTCATTAAGAACAATTGAGTCCAAAGCTACACGATCAGTGAATTTGATGGTCTCGCAAAGAACGATGACTGGCTTGTCAGCGGATGAAGCTTCCATGGCAACCAAAGCTGTTCCTATCCTTGAATATAGTCGGCCATTATTCATCATTGCGTGAGCGCCTAATAGAACTTTTGTTACATCTTGGATGTTATGACTTAGTCCATGAATCAAACAGTACTTGACTTCGATACCCAGACTGACTAGTGCCGATGCTAAATGCTTTCCCTCATGTAGAGGTCTTGAGTCAACCACAATGACTCTAAACTTCTTGCCCATTTCGAGGGCTCTCACCAACGCTTTTTGCACCAGACTGCTCTTTCCGTAAGTTAATATGACATCGCCGTCTCTAATCTTCTCAGCAGTAGTATCGGCAATAACTTTATCAGCAAAAGTGATTCTCTCGCGCATAAAGACATCGATGGCATCGCAAACGCTCTCCTTCGCATCGGCTTCTGACAGATCTGGGTCCGTTTTTGATATTTCCAGCTTAAGATGACGAATAGCATTACCCATAGATACCGACAGAGGTCGACAAGAAGCTAAGTACTCAATTTGAGGAGAGAGTACATGTGGTATGAAATGACGTGTGAGACTTGCCCCTACAGGGGTCTTGTAAGATTCAACAACCTAGAAAAATGTAAGAAAGTTATAATGAGATCACGCCCATTTGAAGAAGGGGAGGGGACAAGAGAATAGATGCATAGATGAAGTAAATTCCCAAAAATAAACTCACTCTTTTAAATGCTTGCAGTGTTGCCACGAGTCTTGCGCAACTGCCGCATATTGTGTAATTGCTCATTTGCAGCCCAAGAGCAAGCACTGCGGGATGAACATCTTTGTTTGCCTCAGCAATCGTAGTTGTCCGTGGTTTATATAAGTGTCTGAAGAGATCAACGGTTTTATCTTCGACCTTCGGGACTTCTACAGCTGGGGCGAATTTTGTTGGCCCTCCTCTGACTGGCAAATTTCGTACTTCTGAACCTTTCTTATGCTGAGTTTTTCCTCCCTTCGCGGATTCGCTTTTCTGTCCTGGTGCCGCCGCGGCAGGAGTTGGATTTTCAGCCGTTGCTTTGCTCTGTACTGCTGCAGCTCTGCGTGCGGCCTTCTCTTCCTTTGCCTTCTTTTTCAGTTCTGCAGCTGATAACTTTCCTCCATCGGGTGTGGGTTTCGCATTTTCTTTTGCATTTCCTGATTTCGTACTGGTAGATTTTCCTTGTGCTGAAGAAGGTGTGGATTCGGTACTTCCTGCCTTCGATTCGACAGCATTTGCAGGGCTTGTGGCCGCAGGTGAGTCTTCGGCTGACATTGCGGTGCTTGATATAAAAAATGGAGCACTAAAGCTTATGAACCAACGACTAGACCTAAGACCAACGCGAAACAACTCCGTCGCTATAGTCTTAAGTTTTACTGCGTTTTAATCTGTTGCGACGATATTTCGTAGTTTGAGATGGTGGGGGTCTGAAGGTTGTCGCAATAAATTTGAAAATGAGTCACTTTCTTGTGAATGCGTAGATCGTCAAGCTGGAGAGGAATGGAGTCTTCAATAATGGTTTATTCTAAGTATGTTCTGGGACGGTATAGTTAAAAATGGATTTGAACCTAGAGGATCGAAATAATTCACTGTTTTTGTCAGATGGTTCGAGTTGTACCTATGTACCGGTATTAATATTGTTCGAAAGGCTGAAGAACTAAAGATCACAGTAGCGTTATTTTATCCCTGCAAAAAAAGTGTGGTGCGGATCAACCTTAGTAAGCGAAACGCGGGGCATCAGATTTCGGCTCGGGTAAATGAGGTTTAGGGGGTCTTGATGCCAGATGAAGACTCTAGATTTAATTCAATCAGGGTATTAGACCTATTCATTTCTCAAATGCTATATACTACGTAAGAGGCTAAATGGTCTCAATAATGGAGTCAGACTTGTCAGGATAGGCATCGCTATGAATACATGTTTGTCCTGCTGAATGATGGGTGGTCGATACCTTGCGAACTCTAGAATATTGATTGGCTTCGGGACAAAACATTTGAGCTAAATATTTTCTACCTGTAATGACTTAGTCCTCTAGAAGTTTTATCTCATATCCGTATAATATCTACTCGAGCCCGCTCAAACAACTTATGACCGATCATAGTTCCCTGCGTTCTCTCTTGCTGCGTCATCGATGCTGGGTATACTGTCAACTTCGCATATGTCCCCGCTCCTCTTCTTTTCGATAAATATCCTGGGTTGATAACTAAAACACTTTCTACAACCTATATGTCTCAAGGTTAATAATTTTGTCTCATAAAAAACGTCCTTGATTAATCTAAATAAAGGATTTGTAAAGATCACATACCTTGGCAAAGGGGGGTAGTGAACTTGGAACCACCAACATATCAGGCCTCACATTGATCATCTCCCCCAACTTTAAGAAACTTGTATCTAGCATCGCACCCACGGGTATCCCATCCTCCGTCCCAGTTTTCGGCAATTGAGTTCTCTGAACCGGTGGAAATAGGGGGAAAAAATGACGTTGCTCAATTAAATACTTGGGTAATCGAGCAAGCAAGGTAGGATCCTGTGGCTTCCCGCCAATGATTTCTTCATGTCGCAGTTCATACAAGATATCTTGAGAGGAGATACCCATGACGATTTCGTTGAGGGCAATAGTCATGGGATTACCGATGACACGGACAGCTTTGGGGAGTCCAACATCTTTTTTTGGAAAGGGTTCTTGAGGCCAGGCAGCATGTTTATCGATAGCATCTTTGACTGAAGGAACAAGGAGTATAGTAATTCGTGGGTGGGTTGAAGTGAGTTGGGTGAAAGCTGGAGTAATAAGATGTTTGAAGATGGCCGACATAGTGGCAGTGTCCGGATCAGCCAGAGCCTCCTCGGGGAGATCAAAATCTCCACTTGCGATTAAAGGGTGATCGATATCAATAAACGGTCCGGTCAAAATTAGTACATCAGCGTAGGTATCCGCTGCTTGGCTACAGATTGCGTGTAGAGGTTCGAAGTCTAGATTGTCATCTGCTGTAAAGGGACCACTTCCAACAATAATGTTTAGAGGTGCAGGGTCAGAGTCTTCATCCATTGCATCCGGACCTCCTCGAAGTCTTCGAACATGTTCATCAAGGCCAGCAGGCGTGGATGCAGCAACGCCTAGAAGAGGTGGCTCAAGAATCTCGCTCACTGTAAAATCTTCTCCAGAAGCATTTATTCCTTTCAGTGCAACTATCTGCCCAGGGAAGAACTGAAATCCACTCATCTTATCAACTTTGAGTGGTATTCGTAATCCAGCTCCCATCCTTCGCGAGGTTTCAAGTACGATTGAAGACGGATTAAGCTTCCCTTCGGCAGAGTCGCATGCAATCCTCCCGACAGATACTACTTCATTCGTACTTTGACTTGCTGCACTGCCGAAGTCTGAGTCATCTAGTTTATGATGTGCTTGTATGAGAAGCATGAACTCGTCTATACGGTCATCCAATATTTCTGACGCTTCTGATGATTTCATGGCCATTGTCTTGTAAGATAATTTCTTCATATCTGAGTTGGCTGTAAGTTTAATTCTTGATTCTGGATAAGGAGCAATTGGAGGCTCTGGCAGCTCGAGGTGGTCATTCAGAACTTCTACAGTTTGGCCGGCGAACTTTCTATCGTTGAATGAAGTACTGTGTTCCGTCAGTATTGGGCGATTTCACAAGATCGTGATACCATACGGAGCATATAAAGAGCCGGCCCCAGCTTCAGCACCAGTATCAACCTCCCTCAGATTTTTCGATGTCCTGAAGTCTGGGGGGCTACTAGCCGGTTCTGCTTTCACTCTTGACATAGAAGGTGTCTCTACTTTGCGTTTCGGCCGCGAACTCATCCCACTTCGGGGGGTATTTGGCGCAATATCTAACCTACGTTACTATGAGTAAAGATCAATTTGATGATTCAAGAACCTGCTCACATTCCAAAAACATCATTATTGTTTCCTGCAATTCGAGGCGTAGCTCCCACTCTTTTATTCGATGTTTGGGCCTTAGTTTTTCGATTCTCCTTTTCCAACCCGTCTTGCACACTTTGCTTGAGCGCTCTAACAGTATCGATGTCCAATTTCATATCATCCTGCCCCATCTTAATGCTATATGATTCCCATTTGTAGAAAAGCTCTTGCGGGGGTATTGAATGCAGTCGCATAATTGAATGCAATTCTGTGAGTACATCTGGCTCAAGGGGTCCACCTGAAGCAGTCGCAGATGAAAACAAATCATTCAGCTCGCTATCGTTTTCCGCCATTTTGAGGCTGTTGTGTAGAAAAATCGTTGATATTGTTGAGTGCGGTCAGGTTTGGTCTTGGAAGAGATACTTGGGGAGACGCGTTTTGACGCGCTTCAATACGATAAAAGTAAATTGATTTTCACGAGTTTGCGCCACGAACGAGCCACAATTCATCAAACCTTGGAATCCATGGATTGGATGGACCAACAAACCCTTTTTCAAAAGCTTAACTTAATGGATTGATTATACTCGTAACAGAATGTGTTTCTGTTATAATTTTTCCGACAATTACATCCTATCTCTCTTGGCAATTGTTTCAAAACAGTTGGTACACTCAATTGAGAAGTGGTAAGAAAATTCACCAATGGAACGTCCATAAGGCTGAGCTAGCACCACATTTTTAGATTGCAACAAGTCGGTGTCAGGACATAAGTTACTAATTACCCCTTGAATTCCGTGTCTTCTTGTCTACGGGAGTTGACTGTGATTGAAGTTGGGGTGTACCATTTTGCAATCAAGCATCTATTCCACTATTTAAAATGACAACAGAGAATCAAGTCGAAGTCGCAGGCATCGAAAAAGAGATGGCCGGTGTTAATCTAGGAGGTCCTACTAATGGGCAGACATCTTCAGCTTCAATTGAAGGAGAAGGATCAAGTCCCCTTAAGCCACCATTCCTCAACCCTCTCGAGTCTTCGAAGCCTCCTCCTTCGCCAGAACTCACAGAAGAACAACAGAAAAAATACGATGCGCTGTTAGAAACTGTCAAATCGTGGACAGAAATTCCAGCCAAAGATTCAAAAGGGGGCCCTATCACAGATAGTGAAAAGTTATGGCTAACAAGAGAATGTTTATGCCGGTACTTACGAGCAACAAAATGGTCCGCTACGGAAGCACCAAAAAGACTATTAGGAACTTTGACTTGGAGGCGGGAGTACGGTGTGAGCGATCTTAGTGGCGATGACCTTTCCATCGAGAACGAAACCGGCAAGCAGTTCGTCTTGGGTTATGATAACGAAGGGCGTCCATGCCATTACTTGAATCCTGGAAGACAAAATACGGAACCAAATCCCAAGCAAGTACAACATTTGGTATTCATGCTCGAGCGATGTATCGACTTGACGATTCCAGGCCAGTCCACGCTCGCATTGTTGATAAACTTCAAGTCCAGTAAGAGCAGATCGAACACAGCGCCTGGCATTGGGCAAGCTAGAGAAGTCTTGAACATTCTTCAAACTCATTACCCTGAACGACTTGGGAGAGCTTTGATTATCAACGGTAAGTCTCTTAATTTACTGACAAATTCCTTGCTAATTCCTATAAAGTTCCTTGGATGGTGAACGGCTTTTTCAAACTCATCACCCCATTCATTGATCCCTTGACTAAAGCAAAGTTGAAGTTCAATGATGATATGAAACAACACGTACCTCCTCAACAACTCTGGGCTGAGTTTGATGGAGAGCTTGCATTCGAATATGATCATGCAACCTATTGGCCGGAGTTGATCAAACAATGTGAGGGGCGTCAACAGAGTGCTTTTGAGCGTTGGGTCAAGGCGGGGAAGCATATTGGAGAAAGTGAAGTTTACTTGAAGGGTGCAAATGTCCCTAGCATCGGCGGCAGTACTACTGAGGAAATGCCATCAAATGGCCATGCCGTTGAACCGAAAACACTCGGGACATTGTCCGAAATATCAGGAGACATCAACGGAAAATCCGAGAAGAATGACGCTGCGTGAAGTCAATAAGAAAGACTGTACAAAATGATCTCTTTGCAATAGGATAGAATAGACTAGATATTAATAAATGAACTAAATAATAATTCTAAAAACACCTGATTTTTTTATGTACTACTAGACAATGTCTGAGGAACTTGGACAATGATGCTACCCCCTCGCTTGGCAATCGACTTCACCCTCAATTTCAGCAGCCTTGCGACAACCCCCCNNNNCCCCCCCCAATCATACCTACATCCAACTTGACACAAATCACAAAGTTCGTAACTATCTTGCAACGCCATATCAAATAGTGTATCCAACTACGCGCGAACAATAATCAATCAATTAAATGTCCTCCCAACCCGTAAAACCGCCGTTGACTGGCCAAGTTTCTCATACTCAACGAGGCTCCCAGTCAGGGCTGCGATATCCTTCCACCGGCAAAACGATATATCATAGACCATTGAATCGCAGTAAAACGCAGGAGCTTAGTCAAGCCAGCTTTGCATATCTATTCGGGGAGATGGTTAGTTATGCACAACGACGGGTCACTGGTATTCAAGATCTCGAGAAGCGGTAAGATTTCCTTCACTACATGTCGAGTTTAGACAAACGACCTGTGTTGCCAAAAAGTACAATTCTAATCAAAACACTAGACTAAATGTTCAAGGTCACCCCATCGGCCTCAAACTCCTCGATCTTTTACTCTACCGTGAACCACCACGTACACAAACCCGGCCCCTTAACATCATCGCCCTCCTCCAATTCATAACCACCGTTCTCTGGCGTCACCTCTTTTCCCGCCCTGCAGATGCACTCGAGAAATCTTCAAACCCTGACACGCCAGAGGAATACATGATATCCGATAATGAACCTCTTGTCAATCAATATATCAGTGTGCCTAAAGAAATGAATCAATTGAATTGTGCGGCATTTGTTGCGGGCATTATTGAGGGTGTTTGTGATGGCGCAGGTTTTCCGGCAAGGGTTACGGCGCATAGTGTGGGAAGGGGGGAGGAAGGAGAGCTGTGGCCGGGGAAAACGGTGTTTTTGGTCAAGTTTCAGGAAGAGGTGGTAGAGAGAGAGGCATTTTTGGGGAAGAGTTAGGTTGAAAAGAAGTGATATAATATCATTTGGAGCTTGCAACGTATATACGATCATACGCTGGGCGTAAAGGAGTATCATTGGGATGGAGTTTATGGTTAATATTTGGGTCTACCTTCTGTCCCGCAGTCGTCTTACTCGACTAGATACGACATGGAACAGCACATATGCTTGTCACCATCCATCTATTTGACTTTTCTACCAACATCTTACTCATCAGTCCGGAATTAATTGCACTTCCTTTGCTTGTTCACAAAGGAAGATCGCAATGGTGCCGTCATACCACATGGCTTGATCTCCAAAATTTAGGACTCGAGAGGACAATATGGTTTTGGCAGGCTTCTGTCGAGGTGCATTCCACAAACCTCTGTCCAAACCCCAGAAAGTAGGGCACACTTGATAGAGCGGAGACTTATAACCACCAATTGGCACTGAATGAGCAGATTAATCAAATCGAACGGTCCTTATTGCTTCTCCATGCTGTCTTTCTTACGCCTGTATCTCTGTAAGTAGAATCATGTGACACCTGAGACACCAGCAACCCAATATTCCTTGTTTAGACTTTTTTATGAACGATGTAAAATGCATATGATTTTTCTCCGGGTATTGACACAATATGATAATATCCTTTGAGTTGAACATGCCAGTCCAACCTCTGTGCCAGTAATACAGTGCTCTCAGTCCCTAGAATCCCTTCAATCTTGCTCTCTCAAACAATCGTGGAGTGCCAAACTCCGTCATTAGTTCCCATTAGATTATACGCCCATTTAACTCCGAAATCCTTTCACGTTTTTTTACCTTGGAAGACTTCTGATGCCCTTGTAGTTTCCTCCCTCACTTCCACTTTTACCACCTGGGCCTTTCTTCATCAATTCTGCTAATCCTAAATCTTTCCAAGCTGGCTCTTTTGTCTTTTGTGTCGCCCTCTGGATCCCAAATGCTGCATGTTGATCTGGAACAACGTCGTCTTCGTCTTCGGGGTTTACTGGTTGATTGTGTGGTGGTACGTAGATGTCATCGTCGGGAAGTTTGTCTTTGCAGAAGTCTTCGAAAAGATCCGCTGTGCGGGATAGTGTGAAATGGACGTAGGTGTGATTTGAATCTTTGGACTGTATCATTGTTAGTAAGTAGTAATAGCTTGAATATAAGTGAGTCAATCATGAGTGATTTCCTATGAATTCCTACCATTTTTTCCTTTTGTACAGTGAAGTGAAATAGTTAATAGAAGGTCTGTTATTGCAATTGTTTTGTTTACTCCTCTCTCCTCGATGATTAGTGATAAGTCAATACAAGGCTATAATATGCAAGGCTGTTTATTTGTCTTATCTGCAAGGCTTCACATAATGAGTGGAAATTTATTTCGGAATTTACTTATTCCGCTGTCCTTACTTTATGCCTTATACTTCAGGCTTCAAACTAAAAACATCATTTGTGCGAAACTTCGCTTAGAGCTCAATAAGCCCTTCCAGTCAGTTTGAACATTACGAACTCTACGACAACAACGATTTTCGCAAACTCCAAGCACTCCAACACCGCCGACAACAGTCCTCGCCAAAATCAGACAACATGTCTCACGAATCAGTTTGGATGTCCAGACCCCGTACTTACGGAAAGGGATCCCGCGAATGGTATGTGGAGAATCAATCGCATTTTGCGATTTCGTCAAGGATCACCAATGATCTTGATTGAGAAAATTCATTTCTAACACACATAACAGTCGCGTTTGCACCCACAAGGCCGGTTTGATCCGCAAGTACGGTCTTAACATCTGCAGACAATGCTTCAGAGAGAAGGCAGCCGATATTGGATTCGTCAAGGTACGCTCGCTGCAGAATCTACGCACCATCTCACTTTACACCAACAAATCCTTCGATCATCAAAACTGGATGGAATGACCACTAACAAAACTTGTAGCACCGTTAAATTCACCACACCTTGAAAATTAACTCATCGAAAACGGAACGATACGACCACGATGGGTTTGTGGAGAGAATCAAATTAACATGGCATGGAGTTCTGGGCTTTTGCAGGAAAAGGGATACGAAAGAGGACATTTATGGTCAGACTTTAGAGGGCATTTTCAAATGTAGGGAGGAACGCTTATGGACACTCGTGTGCTGAGGCAGCCTTGCGATGGATTGTTCTCAAGGTTATGACACCTTTTCAACTGCATTGATCTGGAATGGAGATGGTTCTTTTTCCTAGGGTCATTTGAGCTCGTGTTCATTTGGCTTCGGCTAGGAAGTAGCTTTCTCGGAATATATCAGGTCGTTTTCCTTGAGATATTATGGATTACTTGGATTGTGCTTTCTGAAGTGAGTGAATGATTATATCACAAACATAGGATATTCTAGTAGGGTGGAAGGTCAAGTGGCCTTTTGTTGGCCCCAATTTAGTGAGTGAGGACTCGATAGGTTAATACGCATGGCCCGAATCAAACCAGCCCGGTCAAATCCACAATTTTGTCCATCTGCGATCATGAACGCGGCCCAAAACTCCTCATCCTCATTTTTTGGGTATCAGCTATTCTCATCAATCTACCGAGGACGAAAGACCCGTCTACATACATACATGTCTGGCCGAGATCATAATTCTGCTCCTACATTCCTCTAATAACAGAAGTATAGCCCAAATCTTTTTGCCCTTCTGATTCGTTCAAACATGCCACACATCATCAAGTCATAAAACAAAACAACGATTCGCCTAGGAAACTTCTGCCTGCCAAAAGTGCCATTTTAAAAGCAATGTGAAGTGCTGAAACTCGTGAGATTTTTACATCAACTTCGAGTGAGCTATCGATTGAATTTCATTGAAGTCCTTGCCCATGCAAGGAAAATGTCCAGAGTCTATATTGCATTGCACATAAACTCTGAAGTGGTAGTCACGTTCTGATGATGATATTGAAAAAGCTAACTCTACCAATATCAAAGGTGCTCTTGCCTTGCAAGGTAGGAAGGTTTCCTTGAGCTATTTTGTTGTTTTGTCTATTCCATTCGTGCCCAGTCACTATACTAATCAACCGGAAGTTCATCGTATTCAATCGTCAACACAAAGAATGATTCCACACTGCACACCTCGCTCAATTTCGTCAAATTCTGGAGCTATAATACATCCATGATAATATGACCCTGAGAGCTTCGCCAGCAACAAGCCAGGGCTTTACTACAAGGGAACATGATAAACTTCTAGCACAACATGAATATCATCATTACCACGCCTGTATCTCACAGCTTCACTTTAATACGTCGATACTCTAAAAGCTCAATGAATGTAGCTACTCATTTCTCGTCAAACCAACACTTCACATCACCGATAATGATCTCACATTCATATTCAAATCCACAAACTGATTCAATTTTGTTTTGTTATTTAACTTTTAAACATACATGATCTTCGCTCAAGATCGTTGTTCAAATTCTAAATCCTGCATCCAACGCACATACTCCATAAACCAAATTCGATATATACACAAAATAACAAGCGCTTGACATATTACAATACAGTTATATAGTGGTTCCAACCTCATCAACCATCGTCATCGGAGTTGCTCTCCCCATTGACAATTTAATTGGTCCAAGTATTAATAGCGTGGGAACTAGGGGTCGGAGAGAGCGCGTCGAGAAGATCGGGCTCAGGGCCAAAGTGGTCGTAATTGAACGGGCGAAAAAACAATAAAAATGTCGAATGCGAAGTGGGGATTGTGTCGTGTGCAACGTGGTCTAAAACCCACTCCAACAACATTTTCATTACTTCGTACTGGCAATTCGCGGATGATTCTTCGGGATAAATGTTCAGAGGGTGTTCGGGGCACATCTTGAAGACAACGAGGAGGCGTTGCGTTTCATCCCCGTAATACCACTCGATGTACTCAATGGTTTCACGAAGGCTATTCTCCTGCAATTCAGACAACCCCTGCAACATACTTGGAGAGAGAAAGTCTACGTAAGTATCCTCGTTACATGAACACTCATACTGCAAACTTATAACTTCTTCGTCTTCACATCCCTCAAATAGCTGCTCGACAAACTCGGCCGGCCATTCACCTCGACACATTGGGCAGGTGCGTTTTTGATACAACGATCTTTGTCCATTTGTCCACGTTCGAAGACATGTTTTGTGGAAAGTATGTTTGCAGCAATGTTCCATTCGTATGCTATTTCTCGGTTGGCTCATTTTATCGTAACAGATAGGACAGTCATCGATAACTCTTGGGCTGCTTTCGGGTTTAGTTAAGTATTCGGTGATGTCGAAAGATTTGCCATTTCTGTGGACAAATTGGTGTTGGTATCGGGTTTAACTGACATTCTTTTAATTCCCTTCTTTCTATTTTTCTGGTCTCTATTTTTCCTATTCTTATGCGGCATGATTCTGTGTGGCGTTTGAGAAGGTAGGTTCTCAATAAAGTTGATTGAAAATACTAAGGCGGCGAAGATAATCTTTAAAGTATAAGAATGACTTGGAGTGATCTTGGTCAAATAGATTGAGAAGAGAAGCTTGAAGTTATGTTCTAAAGTTATCCTATGTGAGATGTGATATGTCTGGAAAGAAAACAGAATCCAGGAGTTGAGGAAAAAATCAAAACTTATATACCTAAATCGTAGTCTAGTTTTCCACTAAAAAAAATTGAATTGCTGTCATGAAGACTGCGGGGAAGAAGACTAAAAGACGCTAAGCGAGACTTAGGGGTAGATGTCGGGTAGCTTTGTAGATCTTGGTAACCCAAAATGGTTAGCATTCACAGCATTCTGAATTTTGGTATCGAGCTAGTCTGGAACTAATCTTCTACCTCGAAAATTTTCGTCCTGGTTGTCCTCATTGAGGACAATTTTCTACCTGCAATTGGACACATGTGAAATATAATCATATGAATGACGCGATATTAACGTTTCAATATTTGAGACTTTCTTTTCTTGGCTTTGTAGTGGTCTAGATCAGAAACGATAGATGGAGCGACTGTAACTAGGAGTTTTCTTGTTTTATCCGTGTGAAAAAGACCAGCGAAACAATGAGATACACTAGAGGGGCTTGTTTACCAAGGGTAAGGCAATCCTGTCCAAGTATGTTTGACGACTGAGGACATTCAAAATCCGGGCTGATAGACTGGATACAAGCTCCCAGTTTCTGCATGCATTGTAGCTTTCAAAATGATTGGATGATCTCAAACTCATCGGAGAGATAACCATATTGTCGATTTGTAGTCCAGATCATCCCATCTGAACTCTAGGTATCGGAAATCATCGGGGTACATACGTTCTAGATAATGTACTATTCATATAATATCTTAAGTAGGTAGCTAGCTCTTTCCAGTCAAATCTTGGCTTTTCGATGCGTACGACTTGAAGAGAATATCAGATGTGCAATAATCATTCACCAGATGCTATAACTAGCTTCGAAACCTGAAAATTTTCGAGTGTTAAACTAGGTACGGTCTGGACTTTTGATCTTGCCGAAGTTCCGAAGTTGTGAATATTCCTCGAATCGCAGTTGGTCAGCATTTCTCGTACCAGCTTTCTTGATTTGGAAAAGATGTAAGTGATCATCAACAAGGAGCGGTAGTTCTTCATAGAATCTTTAGGTAAGTTACTGTGAGTCAATCGTATTGCCCACCAGATATCATCAATCTAACGAGGGTACGTTGGAATCGAGTTTTTGATAGGCTAGATTCGATAAATTGGAGATAGGACATCTGATGTTGCCTTTACCGAATGTAATACTGAAGCGAATATCTATCTGTTCAAAGAAATACATGCATGTGTTGAATATACTATTGAGTCTAATAGTATTTTGTATCTAATATACTAGAATAGCAAATGACCACACTTTCTTTCATGCAATTATTATTAACGTTTACCAATATATTCGAAAATATCAATATCTTCATTTTCCAGCTTAATCCTACACATCCTCGCGTCACTCCAAATATATTGGCTCCAATATCTCACACCCTCACCATTTCAATCATTTCTTCAACTATAGAAGTCAACGATTCGAACGCGCTCTAAGTGACTTTGATATAGTTAACTATTGTGTCCGTTAGTTGTCCATCTTGATATTTACCAAAGTCGAGGACTCAGAATAGTAAGTTTAAGTTTTTCCGTATAAATATTCGTGGTTTTACTCATGCTGCATCAGATCAGCTGAGTCTTTACTTCCTTTTCATATCTATTCTAGATGCCTATACGAGACTTGCACTGTAATGACTATGCACGTATGAAACCCATGAAATCGAGAAGATAGATATCTCTTAACAACTACCCACCTAATGCTAGCTAGTATATATGCAGGACGATGAATCTCTCTAATAATACCAGTCAAATATGAAGTTCATGAACAAAAGCCAAGAACCAGTAAAAAAAAACATCTCTAAAGTCAGTGTAGGCAATAGTATACTACAGTGAAACTGTGGCGCGTATTAGCATATTGATATTGCAGCTAGTATGTATAGAAAGGAGGTTATACCACTTTCATACATATTTATATACCTAAAGAATATTAGTAATATATTGAAATACTGGAATCCAATACATTCCTATTCAAATTAGATTAGAAATAAGGGATTTCTATATAAGGAATAGAATTTTATTATTTAATATAAATAAGAATCCCTTTTTTCTAATCTTATTTGGATAGGAATATATATTTTATATTGGATTCCAGTATTTCAATATATTGATAGTAGTATTGAATAAATAAATGATATTGAATACTTTCAATAATATTGAATTCTATACCACATACAGATATATTTCGAAGAAAAATCGATATACACCACTATCTAACCCGTATACGGATTACGGGAAATACTATTGCCTACACTGTCTAAAGTCGAATTCTTTCTATATAATGAATACCTACCTTTGAGTTCTCAATATCACATACATACCCAACTGCATTCACTCATCTATTCCCAAACTAAGAATCCATCACTCCTCAAACCCCAACCAGCAAAACAAACAGACTCACTCACTCACTCACATAACACCCTGGCCTACATATATCTCCCATAGCAACATATCCCCGCTTTATACATCTAAATAAAAATAAAAATACAAATCCATCCATACCCATACCCATTCCCATCATTCAATTCCTCATCACGCAAGCCCCCATCAACTCATCCGTAATCATAAACTTACTTTCTTCAACTCACTAAATCTTCCTTATATCACTCAGCTAGGATCCATATCCTTCTTTTCCATCCCAATTCCAATCAAGTTAAGTTTACTTAGTTGAGTTCTCGATGGGGGGTTCGCTATATTCCAAGGTTCTAGATGTACTTTATGTAGGTAGGTACCCAAACCCAAGTTCACTCCGTGGAAGGAATCTAGACTGATTGATATCCTTTATTCACTTATCCCATTCACAAAACGTAAACATGAAAACAGGTTCATCACTACCTACCCAGCTTGATCTGTTTCTCTTGTATGATTACAATCTTTCTCTACTAGTATACCTGATCCAAATATTTGGCTGCCCGATTCATTCACTCTCATCAAACATCTACAGTTGCACCAAGGAATACCAAAACGTACCAAGAAAAATCTTCTGATATTTATATTCATATATATCTGGGTATCAATGATCCTCCTATTCATCTTTTCCTTTACATAAAATCCCATCATTAACATCCGTCTTTTCATTTTCATACATCCATCAATCCACATGATTCTCAATTAGCGAGCAAAGGTAGCAATTCACCAATGTCCATACATCCATCCACTTATGAATCTTACACCATCATTAAATCATGCCTTATTTTGGCTAGCACCTCCAAACTCCCCTTCTCCTATATATCTCATCCACCTATTCTACTCCGATTTATTCACTTCCAATCTACAACTCAGACTTGGAAGTCTCATTAACAGCTGTAACACCATCATGATGAGCAACGCTAGGACCAAGTTTATCCTCGGCATCAAACTCTCCTCTCTCCAAACGACCTGCTCTCCTATCGACACCTGTCTTCCAGGCTGGAGTACCCAAGAACTTGATGCTTCCAGGCTTGGAGTAATCAAAGATCTCCTCGACCTCCTCAAGAGGCTTCTGACTAGTTTCTGGGAAGACGAAGAAGACATGAAGGGTCATAGCAACACAGAAGATTCCGAAAACGAGATAAACCTTCCATCTAATGTTGGCAAACGCAGGTGGAACGAAGTATGCAAGAGCAAAGTTGAAAGCCCAGTTAGCAGAGGTAGAAAGAGCGACGGCTTTTCCACGAAGACGGAGAGGGTAAAGCTCAGGTGGGTAGATCCAGGAAACTGGACCCCATGTTGGTGCATATGATGCAACAAAAAGGTATGTGCAAGCAATGACAGCCTTGGATGGTGCTCCGGTAATAGAAATGGATTCAGCGGCACTGGAGAATTGTCCCTCGTATGGAACGGTTCCGTATGTAGCCAAGAGACCAGCGTTGATGAAAAGCCAAAGCATCATCAAGATGGATCCGAACAAAAGGACGGGACGACGACCTAATTTATCAACCCAGATCAATCCAGGAACTGTCATGACGACATTGATGATGAATTGAATCGAGGAAGGCAAGAGAACGTTGCTACCCAAACCAGCCATGGTAAAAATGTAAGTAATGTAGTACATCATGACGTTCATGCCGGTAAGTTGAGACCAGATTTGAGTGAAGATACCAATGTGTGTTCGGTTAATCATATCTGGCTTGAACAACTCCATATAAGTAACGTCAGCGTTGGCTCTCTCGAACTCGACGACTTCTCTAATTTCGGCCAATTCCTTAGCGACGAATGGGGAGTTGGGGTCACCGTGGCCATGGACAAGAGACAAAACTTCGTGAGCTTCTTCCCATCTGTCTTTTCTAGCCAGCCAACGTGGTGATTCTGGCAAGAAGAAAAGAGCGAAGAAAAGGAAGACGGCTGGAATCATTTGAAGACCCCATGGGATACGGAAAGCAGCGTTTCCTTTGAGGAAGGAGCATCCATAGCAAATGTAGAACATGATGAGGATACCCCAGGTGATAGCCCATTGTTGGCAACCGACGAGTCTTCCACGCTTAGATGGTGGTGCAATTTCGGTGATATAGACGGGAACTTGAGCGGAGCAGATTCCGACCGAGAGGCCGTTGATGATACGTCCAACGATAAGCATAGGAATGTTTTGGGCAGCGCAGACGATGATGGAGCCAAGAATCCTGTGGATGCTTGTTAGCGAGCTATTCATGGAAGACATCAAAATTGGGAATATTTACCAGATGACGGAACCAATTTGAATGGCTCTCTTTCTACCAAGAATATCTGAGATGTAACCGGACAATAAAGCTCCAAGCCAACTTCCAGCGGGCATAGAGGCGGTGATACCACCTGTATTAAATCAGTCTTCGTTACGATGGCTTCTAGAGCAGGAATCTTTTCATACCTTGAACATCTGGGGATGGACCAGTACATTTTCCATTAACGATTCCTCCTTGATCGAAGTAACACAAATACGCCTCAGTTGAGATGATAGCGGACATAGACGAGATATCGAAACCGAATAGAGCACCACCCACCACGGCCACGGCCGCGATGAAGTAGACGTTACCGATGATCATCTTGTTTATTGGTGATCAGGCAACTAAACCTGTTCTTATGTTGACAGTAGAGGTGTAGTACACAGTAAAATAGAAGTCGACCTTCTTCAAGGTAGGACTGGAATCGATAGGGAAGAGAGGAAAAGCGAGAGTCTTGGTGATCGACACAAAGACTTATATAGAAAAAGAAAGTGTAGGGTTGGGGTAATAATGGAGCACGAAAACTGTTGGAATAATGGAATCTGGAGATATAGCAAGTGGATTGAAAGAGAAGGGCCGAATTCTGGTTATGGATCCTCCCAAGTTTTACCTTTGAATGTCAATCATCCCGGGGAATGTCCTTGCCAAATGGGTTTGATGGGATGGAAAGACTTTGGGGTTGTTCTTTCCCCGCCATTTGACAGCTGATTGAGATCTCACTTGTTACCAATATCTCTCAATCATATAAACTTGATATGATTCGAAGAGTGAAGCTTGCCGTCTTCGAAATTGACGACACTGGTACTGATCATCAGTAAGATTCCTCTGGAAATCATCAAATGGGACGCAGGCATAACGCCTTTCCAGGGCCCCATCGGTCTCACACGAGGTATGCGGTATGAACGACGATCTCTGAGCATGGGAGTCATAAGCAATACAACATCTTCCACCTAGAGTGGACTTTGATCGGCGCTTGTCAGAGTATCTCATCTGCGCGCCAACTTGTCGACTGATTTTGTTGTTTTGAAAAACTGGGCCGAAAATTATGTTGGTGGATCCTTCCATTTTTATGGAGAGATTGGGGATTCGGGGAAGACTAGTTTTTGAAGCTTGTCAGTCGTTTACTTGGTATTCGAGCTACTCTACCCGAACACATGGCCCGAAACAACTATGTCGTTTCTGTAAAGTTCTTTTCCGGAACAGTTGTAGATTTTCTATTGGTATCATGCACATAGCCTGTATGTTCTACCTTTTTGGGGGAGTAGAGAGACGTCCAACCACAGGGAAACAAGCATTACAAGAATCCCAAAGATCACCATCAAAACACTTAATGACGGTAGTGGCTCATTATTCCTGGCGTTTAACTTAAAGCCTCACAAGCCATACCCGGATGCCTAGAAAATTTTCAGATGTAACGATTCAATCCAGGTCAACAAGCAATAATAAAGCTTGTAAGTTGTGTCATGATATCCGTTCTTCGAAATTCTAAATTCCTGGAGAAAGTTTTTCCGTCGAATGAAGGGGTTGTGGGTCCTTGTACTTTGTTTCGCTAAAGTGTCTAGATTGGTATTGAATATAGAGGATGGGAGAAAAACGGCGAATCACGAATAAGATAGTGAAGACGGTGAGATGATCCGAATTTCAAGGAAAGCCGAGGTATGAGTGTGAGAGGACAGAAATACAGAGGTGTGCTGTTTTGGGGAGTCTATTCCGTGGTGGATACGAGGGATGGTTGCGGCAACGGTAATTGACTGTAGTTTCATGGTACCTTTAAGATACTGTGATTGCTTCATTTGAAAAATTGGACGACCTTCTTGTCAGCAGGATGATCGAAATTTACTGGTCTAGTTACGTCCGTACAAGTAGAAGAAGTCTCGATTCCCTCACTTCGGAGATGATTCCGAGTAGTGGATCGAGTGGTGGCTCTTGAGTCTTGACGAGATAGATATTAGATATGCTCTTCTTTTCTTTTTTTTTCCCATCAGGAGATTATTCGGTTTGTACCGGTGTACAACAGGGGCACAGCGGTAACAGGTACATTTGTTGGAAGGAACGCTCGCATCGCCCAATACTAGCTACCTAAGCTCCTGAGTCCTAAGCAAGCTCGAGGCAAGTACTCGAGAGTCGTGATACTCAAGGCTCGGCTCAGGCACAAGCACCATACAGCACATTGCCGCTGATCATTATTTGCTTCTCTCGACAATGCAAGAAATGCGATTGGGGGGGCAACGTTACATGTAAATGGAGCTTCACAGACTCACAGATAATGCAGAACTTTTGCCATAGAATTTCCATGTCCGGTCGTTGGCAGAGATATGTACACGAGTATCTCAGCTCCATAACAATATGCAAAGCTGAAAAAGCTCGTGTTATGTTGTGGGGACTCCACCTGGGGGATAAAGTGGGAGTGGGAAAGTGGGAAAGTGGGTGAATGGGCGAATGGGTGAATCAATGTCTCGTGACTCTTGATCGTCTCACCAGGTCGGTCGGTCATTGGCAAAGTATTACTCCGTGTGCATTATCACGAAATTTTGAGAACCTCGAAAAACATCAAATTGATATATTTACTTTTAGAAAAGTAGGGCGTCGCCAATATAATCCTACGACTCGTAACTACAATAAGAAGAATGAGAGTATGTACTCTGATCCAATTCTAGATTCTAAATCGCGACTACTCTCTTCTTCTCGACTCCAAAGCTCCAATTTTTATGGTGTTTGTAAAATATCCAGAATGAAGTCAACAACATGCCCAAGAGCTACTCCTTGAGTTAGAGAACGAACATATCCGGATGGCTCTTTTCCAATATCTCTTTCCAAGTCAAACATCAGAGGTAAATCATTTTCACAGAATATTCAACCATTTCAATACTGTAAGTAAAACTTTCTTCCAAAAACCTGTCTCGGTTCAAGATCGTCAGCGAGGTGGCTCTCTCTAGCTTTCGCTTTTGAAACAATCCGCGTTGCGAACACGAACAGCTTGTGATCGACCCTGAAATGTCAATCTCAACTACATCTCAATCACAACACAATTCATTTGAGCTTCTAGTCCAGCTCGAACGATAAACCATTGAATTTACTAATCCCAACCCCAATATAATACCATTCCAGTGTGACATAATGTCTTGTAAGTATCACTTCTCCCTTCCGCCACAACCCCCTTATCAACTAACATTACCGGACAGTTCTCACAACAACCCACCAAACCCTCACTCTCACCCCTATTCCTCCTCATATCCCCAAGGCCCAGGTGCTTGCCCTACTACACAACCATTCGAGAATGATAAGCTTGAACCCCCTAGTCACAGCCCACACTCTCCTCCCACCCACGCATATCCTTGCCGTCGATTTCTTCAAAACCGAGCCCCCGTCCCTCCAACCAAGCCCTTCTTGTCCCTGTGAGATCTGGGAAATAACAGATGATATATCCGCCGCGGAAGGAGACAATGGAGGAGGATGGCGAGGCGGCTGGGCAAAACGGTTTGTCCCCGATCAAATCACTTATACATCAAGTCTCCAAGATCGCGAAGATGGACTAGTTAGTGTTACGCATGCGCCAATGGGGGTACATAGTGTGACATCGTGGATTGTGAGGGAAGCGGGGCCGGGGGAAAGTTCGTTAATGCTTGGGGAGGGGAGATTGGTGCTCGAGGAGAAGGGGGTTGTGAGGGCGAGTAGAATGTTGATGGGATTCATAAAGACGACCTTGCAGGAGAGTCACGAGAAGTTGGTAAAAGACTTTATGAGGGTTTTGAAGGAGAAGGATACGGCTGGAGAAGAGGTGGTAAATGGGGTCAAAGGAGAATTGTAGGTCAGTGGCTGGATAGGGGCTGTCATGGGGAGATGTTGAAATTCTGCAGGAAATGGAGTTTGGCGCCATGCTATACTTGAATAATGTAAGTAAAGATCCAAATATCTTGCGAGGTAAGTTAGCGAGCAGATCACGAAACAGAGCGAAATCTATGTATGAATGTACACCTAGAACCACTAAATTTCGTCACCTAATATGATGTGAAATTTGCAACTTCTGATGCACGATGTTTTCCTCAATGCCTTACTCTCTATTGTCATTTCCATGCGTAATTCTGCACGCCCTCATCTTTACTTCATCTTGCCCGCATCCGAAGTTGGGTAAAGAATGCAAGGCATCTATCAACAAGATTCGGGTCATATCTAGAGCGCACACCCAAATCCTCCCGAATTAGTCTGAGGTTATTCACACACGTAGATACTTTCAAGATGCCTAGTATCAGCATGCATATTATCTCCACAAAGAGAGAAATCCATTGCCACTCATCGAGTGTTGAGCTTCTGTAGATTTCCTCGGTGACATATCAATCACTGTACTTGGCGATCACTACTACACTTATGAATATTAAATTTTTGGATTTCTTACTATTGGCTGAGTTGTATTGATTGTTTCCTCGCTTCTGCGTGTTTGGATCGATAGGGAAGTGCTAAGGAATGGGATTGGGTGGTTTGGAGGATGGTAGAGGGAGAAGAGATGGAGGAGGATGATGTTTGTGTGTTTTTGGTCATTGGTGATGGTGAGGATATGGAGTTTTTGGAGGCTGGATTATGTTTTTTTTGGGTGTATGCGGTTGTATGCTTAGGTTTGAGAGGTGAGAAGGGGTTTGGGTGAGGCGGGAGGGGGGAGGGGGAGGAGGACTGGGTTGGAGAATTTTGAATGGATAATGGATGTGTGTTTTGAATGCATCGATTGGTTTAGAATGTATTGTGTTTTGAGAGAAATGGCTCAACGTAAGCTGAGTAGATTCATTATTATTTCGGCGTACTCCGCTAGAGCTAGATAGCCATTAAAGTGTAGATTAAGAGGTTTCAGAAACCGAAGAGGAAGGACATAGATAGGGAAGCTTAGATCAAATTGACTCGCTATCTTATTTGCCTATATGGAAGGTTGTGCTGTTGCAAAAACTGAAGCTACAAGAGGAGAGAGTAAGTCATGTCACATATAAACTTATTATATTGAAAGATGACACATAAATGCGGTTGAATATTTTATATCATTTTTAATTCCGCTACAAAAGATACATGTACATTTCCTAACACTGACTAATTACTATTTTCTAACAAATTACATATGGCGATATATACTAGTGAAGATAATCATACTCTTCCTTAAGTTTTCCGAATCCGATTCGAGGCTGATAATTTTCCACCCTATTTCCACCAAAATCAAAGACAGAGTAATGTCTTCTCAAGAAATCAGCACCGAGAAGAGAAAAGGCGCTTCCACCGCTGTCATCAACAGGTGGCATACACTGTTCGCCCGGTGTCAAAAACTCATCGCCCCTGACTGAAAAGGTCACATCGTTACTCTCATCAGCAGTCTCTCCAAACGTGAAAGAAACAGCCCATGTGCTATTCAAATGTTCACACTGCATTCTCTCTTCACCATTATGCAATTTCGTGAGATTCCACCCGAGATTGTAATAGAAAGCATCGATCATAGACGAGGGAATCGAGATGCGTCCGGCGCCGGTATCGAAAACGGCAGTTCCTTCTCCGTACATGCGCCAGGTGGTATTAGCTTTAGGATAGGTATTTGCAGGTGCGTTTGTCGATGGAAGTTTACCGTTATGCACGGTTACGATCTGATTTTCGCGAGCAGCGAGGACATTGACGGAGCGGAGGGGTGCGCGCCAGAGCTCATAGGGGGTTTCCACGCGGAGAGGCATATATAACACTTCTCCATCCACATACACATCTTCATGACTTCCGCCAATAGTCAAAACACCATCTTGAGCACCGGTGTTGTTGAGGTTCGTTCCATAGAAGAGAGCAAAACGAGATTCATCAAGTTTGTCCTCCCAGAGAAGCGTCTCCACAAGCGAACTCGTCTGATTCTCCGCAATGGAGGAGAATCCCAAGCCGAGAAATCCATCGGCGGTGATCCAACGCCAACTACTTTGCTCCACAGCCATGAAAGTTTGGTTCCAACTCAACGTTTCTTTTTCATCCGAAAATACATCAGAGAATACGTAGCCGGCGAGGAGATCACCGTCAATGTATGAAATACTGGCATACTGGCCCACATCAACAGAAGTAGACGAATCCGACTCATTGTATGGAGTTCGGACGAAGGTGGTAAGCTTGGGACATGAGGTATCTGTGCAATTGCGTCCGGTGATCCAGGAAGTGGTGGATCCGGTATCGAACAAGAACCTGTATGGTTTTGCTGGAGTGCCAACTTCAAATTCTACTGAGGACTAAAGCAACGTCTTGTTAGTATCCATGTTGAGGTCAAAGTAGTGTAACATACATATGCATCTTGGATATGAACTGGCAGCTCCAGAACAGCCGCTGAAGCAGCCGCCGTTAAGGCGAGTAAAGTAAAAGTACTCATCTTGTCCGGACTCTGGACAATGACTGAGTAAAGCGAGTGAATGATGATCTCAAAACTATCTAGAACTTCACGAATCCTCCTGTTTATATATATTTTCTATTTCCATCACGTACCAATCCGAGCATTTGATGGTTATGAAAGAAGAAATGTGGGGCAAATACGATCCCATTAGATGATAGCGTACCGGCATACACGAGAACCCCTTTATAGCTAGCTCATCTCACGAGTCACCATTCAATAGTGACATTCGCTCCAGTTTTTAAGAATTCTTTTATGCTTTTACGAGAAATCTCGGTACTGGATTTGTTCATTTGATCTTCTTGAAACGATGCGATATAAATTGTAGATATTAAGGGATGATAGTACAAGTCCACTGAACACCAAAGCCAACCCCATAAAAGATCAAGATTTGACCGCTCAAAAAGTTCATGCAGAACTACAAAAGAAAGTCATATAGTAAGTAGCATGCAGATTAAGATCAATTATGACCGCATACAATAATTATTCATCTTTTTATCCCAAAGACGATCTCCATGGTTTTTGCAATACTATAAGATTGGGTTATTACGGACCTTATGGTGCTTGCATATCTCTCGAGATAAATGTACAGTACTAGACCACTTCTATTTAATCACCGAATTTCACCCGAAATTTATTATCAACTATATTATTTTTATAATCAATTATTAAATCAATTTATCAATATTTTAAAATAAAATTTGAATAATTTATTAATTTTGATATATAATTTAA
>PQXL01000271.1:0-34947 GCA_004916875.1 Botrytis galanthina
GGAATTGGAAATTGGGAATTGGGAATTGGGAATTGGGAATTGGGAATTGGGAATTGGGAATTGGGAATTGGGAATTGGGAATTGGGAATTTTGAGGATGACAGAGGGGGACGAACCATGTGGAAATGTACCTAGAAGAGCTGTTAGTTGTTGTAGTCTATGATGGGAATGGTAGGAGAGAGAGATGTAGGGGGTATGAGTGGAATGAGACGAGAAACATACGTGATCAACCTCCTGATGCGCAATACGTCCGTTGTTCTGTAGCACATTGTAATTTTCCGCACCGGTTGCTACGACGAGTTTCTTTACTACGGGCTAGGTAGGAGTATTGTGTTAGTATTTTTCTTGTTCTTGAGATTTGCTTATCTGGTGTAATTCCATTGTAATATATGTGCGTGGTTGTGATCTTCACTTATTCGATTATGATGTCGAGGAAATGCGAAGAGAGGATGAGGAGGGAGGAAAAGAGAAAGGTACCAGAATCTCTTCTAACTGATCGTCGGGAATATCGACCAATTTCTCGCCGTGGTGTTTGGGGATTACGAGCTAGATATTGATCGATGTGTTAGTTTTGTTTTATCTGTATATCTCATCCATCGTCCATTCATCCATCAATTCATAATCTGGAAACCTCGGAATAGCTTCGCCCGCCGAAACACAAGTACACAAGCTTCTACACGATAACAAGAATACAAGAAAATACTAACAGCATGACCCTTCGACAAAGGATTAATATCCAAGAACGCAAGCACCTTTTCCGATTCGTAGAGTTTGAAAGATGGGATGTCTCCTACGGAGGGATAGCCAGGTTAGCTTTTGCATCGAACGTTGGAATTGCGCTGAGATGTGATAGAGATGAGAAACTTGCCTTTGATTATCTTGCAGAAGATACATGCTGCTTGAGATGCCATTTTGGGTGATAGTATGTGAGTTTATTTGGACGTCAGGTTTGGGCTTGTAATTATAATTGAAGTAGTGTGGTGAAGTGGAATAATGAAATCGCAATTCAGGTCTTCGTTACCTTCTTTTGAACGCGGGGTCGTTCTCACATTCCTGAAGCTCCATTGAGCTCTCATCTCATACCTTGGTTTCCGAATATTACCCGAGTTGGTCAATCCCCTCGCCCACTTTTCGATGATTGAGGAATATAGATTTGAAACGAGATTACATCATCAACAAATCACGCAAACTTGTATGACGGGCATGTTGCCAGAGTGGTTAATGGGTAAGACTTGAATGAATAATTCGGTTATCTTATGGTTTCGGCCTCGTAGGTTCAAATCCTGCACATGTCGTTACTTTCTGTATGATCGGACGTCTCTTGCTTGGAAAGAGGTTATTGTTGTCCTGGGTGGAGGAGAACATTATTTGCGTTGGATGTTTTTTCTTTTGACCAGAGATGTGGAGATGTGTATCCGTTAGAGCGGCAGCATATTTTCCGTGGTGAAAATTACCCTCATACTTTTGAATCGTTACAAAGCTACCTTGTTTCCTACAATGCCATTTCGTTCTTTTCATGTGTAAGAAGTAGGGAACTATTCCTTCGTGAACTATCTATCTACTCGAACAACTGGCACGTCTTTTTAAACATATTTCTAGTAGCACGACTAGTATCGTCCTTGTGCGAGTGACCCTATTGCATTTCTTTTCTCTTTGAGTTGTTCTTCTCTTGAGTTATTTCTACTCCATGTATATCTTCTAGGTATTTATCTATCTTTATGTGTCAACTTCAAGCATTCGTATTCTGGGTGGTCCTACTCTATACATACATTCCTAGATATCATCTCATGATATACTCATAATCACCTAGTAAATATCATTTCGTAACCTTATTAAACCATGTCAAACCAAAGACAGGATGATACTATTCTCGTAATGACCAGACAGCTATCTCTAAAGAAGCGATTCGCATGTTGAAGTAAACGTCTGCGTTACCTCAAAATTTCCATACATTAAAATTCGACAGAGATTCCATATCTCCAAGTTCCACGCCCTGCGTGCAGAGCATACATTTCCATATCATATCATAATAACATTTGAAATAAGAAAATGAATTCTCTAACAATCAACACATCTCTTATGTTGCGTCGTCATCACGTGAGTCTTCGTTTGAACTTATAGATGGCAACTTCCCCCCTTTATGTCAACTTTCCTCGTTTCTTCGCTAAGCTCTGTCGAAAAAGCGACGGCTAGACTATGAATGATAATAATGCCTTCACTTTTGGGCTTGTTACCTTCGATGATTACTTTTAAAACTATTTCTCCTTTTGTTATGTATCCATCGGATATTTATCTAAGCGAGGTCACATGTATACAACCAATACCTCTGTCAAGTAGTAATTTTCTTCTTTTTCCAAAAACTATTGTAATAGGATCGTAGCTGAAAGCATTTTAAGACTTAGAACCATATGTATTTGAGCTCTTTAGCCTGGTGTCATTCTGAAAACACTGAGTGCAATAGAGATGCCTTACTCTTAAAAAGAAGGACGAATGCCAGCGCCACTTTGTTAACACAGAGAGAACTCGGGAAGCTCTTCTCCAGCACTTCAGAACAGCAAAAGAACTGATCCCTGGCGGTTTCGAACCGCCGACCTTGGCGTGCCAAATCCATTTGATTGAACAGAACAGATATTAGCACCACGCTCTAACCAACTGAGCTAAGGGACCTGATTCGGTTATTTGATGGACGACGATTACGCAGGAAAGTATATATATAAGAGGATTGCGGTGGGTGCTGAAGAATGACTGTGGATGGATGGAGTGGCGGGAGGAGAATATGAGTGGATGGAGGGGGTATGGTGGATGTGCTTAGTGGGGGTGTAGCGATAGCGATAGCGGAGACGGATCATGAGACAGGGCTAGGGTTTGTGCGCGGGCGTAAGGACGGAGTGGATAGTGGGTAGTGGGAGGATGGTGGGGCGGAGTGGTGGGCCTTGAGTGTAAAAGTACGGCTAATGGAATTGGTGGAGATCATGGACTGAGGCGGAGGGTGACGAGACTCAGGAGGACGCTTGAGCCTCTGGCGAATTGTAACTTTAGGTTATGAAAACTCGCATGTTTTCTTAAGCATCTTGATATCAGATCACGAAGTTTATGAATACACATTGCAAATCTAGTTGGGCATTTGAGAGTTCATTGCACGTATGTAACCCATTTCTCATAAGATAAACACTAATCGTGAAACAGAATAAGACGCCCTAAACAACGTCTTGAAAGGAACTCGTGGGATATACAGTGTGTATGTTTCATCATTCATGCATTAATATATCTAGGTATCTCTTACAAACGGGAACCAACAGAACTATCTTCCTTAATCTCGACCAATAATTTACCTATGGATTGTCAGTAAAAAGTTTTACAAGTACTGAGATAGGATAAAAACTTACCAGTATTAACACCTTGATACAATTCCATTAAAGCTTTTTCGGCAACACCAAGTCCACCCTTGATGATAGTCTCCTTTCTTTGGAGTTTGCCTTCTGCCAACCATTGAGACATCTCTTTACGAGCTTCAGCATACTTGGATGCGTAATCGAAGACGATGAAACCTTGAAGACGAATTCTCATTGCAATGATCATTGAGAAGTTCTAACATTGGTCAGCAAGTGCGGCAAGCAATTTTGGGAGAGAGTATGATATACCTTTGGTCCAACTGGAGTATCAGAGTTATATTGACTGATAGCACCACACATAACGAAAGTTGAGAATGGCTTAGCTCTGCTGAGAGCAAGCTCCAAAATCTCTCCTCCGACATTGTCAAAGAATACATCGATGAAGTTTGGTGTAGCAGCCTTGAACTTGGATGGAAAATCCTTATCCTTATAGTTCAAAGCATCGTCACAACCCAATTCCTTCAACCATTGTACTTTGTCATCACTTCCAGCAAGACCCAAAACCTTGGCTCCCTTAAGCTTAGCAATTTGGCAAACAACACTTCCAGTAGCACCAGCGGCACCAGATACTACAACGAAATCTCCAGCCTTGATTTTTCCAACTTCG
This sequence comes from Botrytis galanthina, assembly GCA_004916875.1. NCBI lineage: Eukaryota > Fungi > Ascomycota > Leotiomycetes > Helotiales > Sclerotiniaceae > Botrytis > Botrytis galanthina. The sequence continues at coordinate 3,999 of PQXL01000271.1, forward strand.
AGAATTCCGAAGTAGGCGGTAAGACCAGTCATTCCAAGAACACCAAGGGCATCGGTAAGCTTGCCGTTGGGTGGAAGATCAACAGGTGTGAGGTCTTTGGAAGCCATGATAGCTACTTCTTTCCATCCTGTAATGCCGGATGCGTAGTCACCGACATTGAATTTCGATGATTTGCTGGCGATGACCTTTCCAATGGAAACACCACGCATGACCTCACCAATTTGTACAGGTGGAACATATGATCTTCTGTCTATTCCAGCATTCAATGTCAGCATTTGTCACGTGTGGAAGCGGGGTGTGTCAATAATGTTGCCCTCAACATCACTCATCACTGGCTAATAGGGTAATAGAGGAAAGACTACAACAGGAGGTACGTACCATTTAACCAACCTCTCATGGCCGGATCCAATGAAAGATATAACACTTCAACCAAGACTTGATCATCTTTGAGATCTGCCTCCGTCACCATTGGATTCTCCTTCTTCTCGAAAGTCTCTCCTGGAACAATTTGTCCAGTAGGACGCTTTGCTAAAACCACCGATTGGTATGTTGATTGAGCCATTATGTTCTTTGAACGTTTGATCTTTTGACCGTCCATTTTGATATTCCGTCTGCAGTCGGTCTCTTATATATGCGCGAATCGTTGCTTTTTCGTCCGAGATACCCTTCCGAACAGATTTGTATCTCTTTCCGTTTCTAGATCAAACGCTTGACGTGATGTGGGCTTACTGCAATGCGGATCGATCCAATGCAATCAAAATCTATAATAAACACTACACCGCAACCAAGGTCATCCAGGTACTGTCTCACGTCGTAATTCGATGCTTCTTCTCCCGTATCAATAGATTTCTCCGAAGCAATCGCGTTGCAATATTCACTCAAATCCACAAAAGTCTCAAGGCGCTTTTTCCAAACTTGCGTATGTTTTCCGATGCAGTTTTGCTCAAACCTTCAAACGTTGCTGCGTTTGATGACAAAATGGTTCAAATACTCAAGGTTCACCAATAACCGTGAGCCGAGGCAGGCTCGCGGACGATCTTCTTGCCTCACCGAAATGGCTTTGCTTCCTATTTGGGTTACCTGTGCCGAAAGTACCGACATGCCGTTCTAGGATTTTCCCGAAAGCAAAAACTTATCCCTATTCTTATAAGGCTCGGCAGCATGGAGGTCGTCCGGCATGAACTACAGCAAGATCTCTCTAGAAGGATACTGGCTCGAGATTGGGTCCTTGAGAATGATCTATATCCTTAAAACCCGTTCATCATAATATCCTTATATTTTGAGATCTCAGGATTACTTGTGTCCTTATTAGACCAGTAATCATCAGGATTCTAACAATATATTGATATTTTGATTGATTTCCACCAAAGATATCACGAAAATGTTACCTGGTTGGGACCAATCGGAATCAAATATTGTTGGGTCAGAATTAATCGAGTGTCTCTAAATAAGACTACAAAAACCGGTATCCTTACAGTATAGAGAGGTTTTGCTGTATGTCATCGGAGACGAACCGAAAGAAGATGCAGATGCGCGATTCCTAGATGTGTGCACTGACATCGGAGAATCGTATCGAAAAAGGATATTCTATTGGGATCAAGATGCACGGAGACGGCCAATGTTGAGACAACCGAGTGGACTATGAAGCAAAGGCACTTCGGCGCGAGCAACCGTATACGGTCGCAATCGCGTTGTTGAGAACTCTTTTTCTAGGTATCAAAATCAAAGCTCATAAACGAAGCAAGTTCATAGGCATTGTGATTTGTAGGGCTCGGTTTGAGACGGGCTTGAGCTATTTTGAAATTTGTTGATCTCGGGGCTTTTCTCTGCACAGGTAAAGTGGCTCTTAAAGTTTCCGTTTCCGTACGGGCATACTACTTTTTAAGGTATACTACGTCCGAAAATTCTTCAACAGAGGAAAGATTTTGCCTTTTTGTTCGTTTTGAGACACACGAGTCGTGCATGACCGACCGGGTCGACCGACGTAAGTTTCGGACGCAAGTCACAGATCGTTTACGGAAAGGGGTAGTCAACGCCGTGCCGCACATTATTACGATTCTCCTGCGTGTTGCATATAAAAACGTGTAGTTTTTTGCATGATACTACGTGCGGGCTGCGATGTCACGACAAGCAACGTTTATGCGGAAGATGGGAGTCGGCGCGGGGATATTTCCCCATGGAATCTTGTGGAGTTATGGGTGTCCGAGCCCCGCTACACTATGAGTATAAGATGGCCCCTCATTTAGGGCCGTAGGATTCAGGTATTGTTCTGACAAGTTCACCGCTCGATCAGCTCATTTGTTCCACTATTTCAGGGTCTTTTGAGCCTTATCGTGTTTGTGTTAACAGACGACGTTCCGTCCAAAGTGGCGTTCATCTCACTCCTTGACCAAGACCCCATATCCTGAAACCCGAGCCTGCCACCCTATGTCACTTTAGAGTCGAAAAATTGGTCTTCTGATATCTTTGAGTGGGTTATTAAGTGCCGTTGTCATGTTGATTGCTCGGTATACACGAATATACATGGTGTATAGTGGATGTGATTGAAAGTATGAGTTGACCTTAGATTACGAAATAAACTGAGGATCGACAGATACCTGTCTCGATGATCCCTCGTTTCGTGTGAGCCTTGGAGTAGCCGATTCACAACATGTTAGTATATCAGTCATACATATCTGTGATGATAAAATATAATTTCTGCGAATATTTTAATTTTATATACAAACAACGGTGCCCAAGTATATACATCTTTCATCCTCTCTTTCCTCCTCTTTCAGACGACCTTTATTCTCCCACTACTCCTCGCTCCCCATTATATTTATGCGGGGCAGCCAGTTGCTGGGTAGTTACAGGTGCTGCTCTTTGCACCTCCTGTGATCTTAACACCAGAGAACTTGATATTGCTGCAGCTTCCCTCACCACAAAGCACATAGTAATTTCTGGCACTGGCTGCAGCTGTTCCAACCACATTTTCAAATAGAATGTTCTCAATCTTGACACCGTTAGTTGGCTCTCCTGTTGGACCTCCGTTAAGATAATCTTGTTGTACATCGATTCCGTAAGTATCAATGTTGGTGAGCTTGATGTTGCTGTATGTGATGTTGGAGATGAAACCGGTGGTTCCGGAATTTGACTTGATGCGAGCTCCGTTGCTGGAATTGACTAATTCGCTGTTTTTGAACTGGAATTAAATGAGCAAGTAAGTTCTTCGAGGTCGAAGCAAATATAACTTACTGTGATATTTGTAACGTTGTTGTTACTCTTTCCACCAACAGATCCGATGGAGAGACCATGACCACCTGAGCAATATAATCCATCAATGGTGATGTTGTTACCGCTCGTGACGGCTACACAATCATCCTGATTGAAAACTTGTGTATTCTTGATTATTGTGTTGCTGGATGAGCTGACATCAAATCCATCTGAATTATGTGCTGCTGCCAATGTACCACTTGCTGCATTCGGCGCGTCTCCTGCTGTGTTGTTGAGGACCAGATTTTGAATGGTCAGTCCAACAGCACCGGTAATAGTGAAAAGATGGACGGGCCAGTTTTGAATGTAAAGATTCTCAATGATGGAATTTCCGATCAATTTCGAGGCGGCAATGAAATGGTTTGGCCTAAATTCATTTTTAGCTGCATGGTCATTGAATTTCCGTGGAGACATACTTTGGCACACCACCGTTTGAACCAAGACCATCCCAATAAGCTTGGCCGTTACCATCGATAATTGCATTGGGCTCAGCGGTAACAGTGATTCCAGAACCGCCCAGCTTGATTGGCTCGAAGCTACTGTCATTGGTGAATCCAAATGTGGTCTTTCCAGCGAAGGTGATTGTTGTACCGGCCTTAACTTTGGTAAGGTCAATACTGCTACCTGATGGTGCAAATACGTTGCTCAAAACAATAGCGGTAGAAGATGCAACACAAGGAGCGATTTGGGAATACACCGAAGCAGTACAAGCTGTCTGGGCAGTGCAAGCACCTGCCAACGTGAGGGCTAAAAGCCCAGAGATCTGAGAGTTCTTATGCATGATGAGTCGATCAAGTAGAATGGATGGAGGTCAAACTTGGCAAGGTAAGGTCTTGAGTTGAGGACATCCGCCTTTATGAAGTCCTAGAGGCCAAGCATAGCAATCTCCCGGAATCGCATTCTTTTCATGCAAACAATCGCCGAATAATGAGCGAAATGAATTTGTCATGGGCCGGAATAACTATATACATTGGTTTTCCGCAAATCAACATAAACTCAGGCAGGAACGTTGGAAGGATCATCCATAATTTACCAGAAAACGGCAGCTCGTAGGCACCAGATGTTGAACACACCGGCACTAGATATTATCTCCACAATCTTCAGACGAAAACTAATCTGCAGTGATGGGAATTCCCCCATGTTTCAACTCCATATCCCCAGATTTCAGCTTGGCAGCGGGTCGGCACTTCCCTCGTATTGACAAGTTTGAATTTTCCACGAATGGTGAAGTTTGTCAGAGAAGCTTCATTTGAACCACCAATTTAAAGTAGGTTTTGATCAGGCCCTTAAATCTTCCATTTAGCATGAATCTAGAACACATCTATGCTTTCTGGTTGGAGGCTAAGATTTGTCCGCGACGATCATCACGTGTATGAAACCACACTAAAACCTACTTATCCACCACCAGTCTTGTCAAATCTCATATAAAGTCTGGCAAGCCACTCGCCAAGGCGGAGGAATCGACATACTAGTCAGTTTGTTTATTGGGAAGGTGACTGAAAGGCTGCAACGCTATACAGAAGAGGATTGTGTTACTGAGTCTCGTGCCAGATTATGTGACTTCACAATGAAAGATTTATACGTTGTACGAGTCAATGTCCGATTTTCGTCATAATGATGATATCAAGGAGCAAGCTTCTTGAAGCGCTGGATGCGCTACAATCACCTACGCCTAGCCCAATTGATTCGGACTGGGCAAACAGACGGAGAATTTGACATGATCCGAACTTCTCATTTGACCGACGGTAAAAGCTTCTGATAGCACAGAGAAAGTAAAGAAGATGTATTATCTTGGCAGCGACGAGAAAAGGGGCAAAAGAATTCTTGGCTATCGGGGCTAAGGAGATCAAGGGATATCCGAAGAGCTTAGATCACGTGCGTGACAGAAGCTCCCGAACTTCAGCCACAATATCGACGATGTCCAGCAAAGAAATTTCCCTTTGCAAAGGATCTGACATATGAAAGAATGCGGAATTTGGTAATGATTGGTAACGTAAAGAGTATTGCTACCTTGCAATGGCGCGAGATGGGTCTGATCGTGAGCCTTTCCGGGCTACATTGACATACAGAGCACATGTATCATGATCACAAATATGTGCTTGTAAGATTGCAGCACTCTCGATCCAGTCATAAGAGGAATAAGTTGAACAGGATGACGCTCTTTTTCATATCAAACGAAGTTCGAAGTTCTACGGCATATCCGGGGTGTTATTTATCTGACTCACCAATGTTCCTTGTCAAAATGTGGTATGACATTTGGGGGCTAAAGGGCGATTGCATGAAAAAGTAACATCCATCACATGCAGGATGGCAGCCATGCATCAAGAGCGAGTCGAATTGCAACATGATTTTTTCAATTGGCCATCAAGAGCGAGTGCTATACGGATCCCTCCTTCTGCCTCAATGATCTTACCTCCATTGTTTGCGCCCATCTTCGGGTGCTTCTGCAAAAATGGTCATACGATCCGTCTTATCATTTCCGATATCGAATCAAATGTTATCATCATGTCGGTCGCAAGGGTTAATGTCCTCCATGCAAATTCGCGCTGAATCCTTGCATGATGGCTGTGTGCATCCTACCCACTGTTGGAAAGCAAGGTCTGAGAGCAATTGATATAAGGGCTCGCCCTCTCTGGATATGCTCTTTACACTTAAGGGCGACCGTTCTTTGTGAAAATTACCTTTTTCATTCTTGTCTTATGATTGTTCGGATCTATGATGACCGCCTTTGAGGCATTGAGCTGTTCATGCAGCTACGACCAATCGTACGCAACAATTGATCGCGACGAAGGATTCAGACGAATAGAGAGGTCTGATTGGCTCCAGGCTAGGGCACTTTACAATAATCTTATGGATCAAAGAAGAACGTGTGAGGGCGCGCCAAGCGGATTGATCAAGAGAACTTGTACAGTGCCAGCGAAATCGCCCTTTTCAAAGTCACTCCCCGTGACTTGATACTATCAAGGGTTGGGACGCGTTTACAATGATATTTTTGGCAAGCGACAGACGCTACCGGTGAATGATTGGTGTGCTGTACTGAGAGCGTGAGGTGAGTAATGAAATGAGTGAGGTAGGTTGGATAGGTAAATTGCAGACTCCTAGTCTTTCTCCGTTATCCGACAATTACCACCCCTCTTAAATTGACTATCATTTGATTTACCTCCAACAAGCTCTACTATTCAATCGAAAGTAGTTGGCAGGATTGATTGTTATAAAAGGCCGACTCGCTATTCTTGTCATTACTATAAATTTACTTATCTCCTTTTCTAATCACCAAAAGTGTATGTTCATCATCAACCCCTTCATTCATTTGCCAATGACTCTCAGAGACTAACTTTGCTGCCTAGCTGCCTCAATCAAAATGTCAAGCTCTATCCAAACATCGATTTCTGATCTCGCAGGCATCCACGTGCCGTCGAACAATGTATGCGAGTGGATTTTCCAAGGCGAAACAATTTCCATGAATCGATACTCTGGTGATATCGCCGAAGACCTTGCTTCAGACTTGGTCGATGAACTCTCTACCAGTTGCAACTTTGCAACAGCGAAGAGCGACCAACACAACAATTTTGCGAGTACATCGGCACGGTCTTCGTTTGACCATCGTCAATCCGACAATACTTGTGTTGCTAGCTCTTATGCAGACAAGGCAACCCCCATGAGACCGCACTATACCGTCCCATCCTCCGAATCGAAGTCACACTCCTCGATCCTTATCCCGACTCCAACTACGTCCGTTGATTATGATGGGGAAAAGAACATCCCCACGAGTCAAAATGACTCGGTCGGGTTGCAGCACCAATCTGCACATTCGATTTTCCCCACCTATGTCGGTGGCTCGATACCTCTCAACACTTGGGTTGAAACTCCCGAACGTCACGAGCAGATCGCCTTTAACCTGTCAGACCCTACAACTCATCTGGCTACATAAAGAATGGCAAGAAATTAGCTGGTAAATAGGTACAAAAATTCGAGTGGTGATTTATATAGAAGGAAGGATACGAAAGATCGTCATTTGGCCGGTGGACTGGTTTGGGAAAGCTTTTGTTTATGATTTTGGCATTGGATGTTAATTAGGGAGTACTGCCGGCGCAATGATGTTAATATGATTATGAATGCCATGTTCATGAAACAGGCATTCGAGACTGCTGGCAGCTGTTATTTAAGAACGGGGACAAAGAATTGATTTGTCACATATTGCTCTTTTATTCACTTCATTTCACAGAAAGCACTAGGGTTTCTATTTAGTTAGACAACTTTTACATGAACTTTGGGTACAAATTTAAGATCTTTACACTCTTGAGTTCGATTAGATGTCAGTCTTTTGAAAATATGCATGTTTGCCATTAAAGTTTAAGCTTATGCTTGAAGTTCCACACTCCGCGTTCTTCCCCACTGCTACTAAGTTCTAACATTGCTAGTGAAGGAAGTACCGATCTCCACGTTGTTGCCGTTCTTAGTTCAATTCTCCACACCAGCACTTTCTCGTTATCTTTCCCACTTCCCTACTTATAATTTCCTGGCCTCATATCTCTATTTAATTGAATCTTATGTTCGTTTCACAACTCGATCTATTATCCTTCCGCGTATATCTTCCACGATAGATCAAACCTGCTACTAACGGAGAATACCCAGAGCAGCAAGCTGAAGCTTCGTGTATTGCGTGTTTGTGATTGACCCAAGGAGCCAAGGGAGAGAGAGATTTTGAACCATAGTTCGGAGTAAGATGATTGTATTTTTCCGGGCGGCTTACGAAATCCGGCTCAGGCATTAAGATTCTATGTTGTGTCAATGCTCCCAAATCACAATAAACTATCCGTCAAAATGGCGTTGATGGTATACAAGATAAATGGGGTCGCAGCTGGCAAATCTTCGTCGTAGCTTGATGGCCAAAATGCAGCTTTGCGAATGTAGGGAAATCGACCCGCCCGCAATCAATGACCAACGTGGGCTTTGAAATAGACAACGCCTATGGAGATAGTATACACCACTCATTTGGCTAAGAACATTTTACAAGAAGATATATAAAATTCTCTTTTATTATTTCCCAAACACCAAAACAGCGTATTGAAATGTCTGGTTCGAATATGCCCTTCTCGTCGCCCTCAGCGCACCTACAAACGCTAGGCCTTCTCTTCCTTGCGAAAGAGCAAAAAGCCATAATTTTGGCTTTGTAATTAAGGACCACGATATATCCCTAACATAGTTATTAGCCAATTCACGAACAAAACTCAAACAGTCACTTACCATGTCCTCGACACCTTTTCACTGATCTCGAGTGGTTCAACCAAGAGACTTAGCCCCTTCATCCCAGCTAAGCGTACAAATACTTCTTGACTGATGAGTGGAGGAAGCATCATGCCATCTTGAAATCACCAAGATTAGTATCAAACTCATTCGTAATGTCTAAAGATATCTTACTTTCAATCGCTGTCAAGTCATCATTTTGCTGCTTAGTCTTTAGATCGTCGTTCATGCATGAATCAACTGCAAACCAGTCCGCAAGCACCAGCTTTCCTCCAATATCCAACAGCCTTGCTACGTCACTGACGAATTTTCTCTTATCTGGAAGATGGCTTATTGCATCCGAAATCCATACACAGTCGAACGTTTTCGTTGTTTTATTCCCAAAAGTTTCTTCAATCATCTCAGCGTCTAAAGCCATGAATTTCACACTTCCTTCCCCTAGCCTAATTAAACCATCTTCATCCTCGTCTCCGCCATCTGCCTCTCCTATACTCACCCGCCTCGCAATCCTTATCTCTGCATCACTCAATGCGATTCCTATCACCTCACAACCCAGTTCTCGTGCTAGATATCGAGATGTACCACCGAGTCCACATCCAACATCCAGCACTTTACTTCCTGGTTCGAGTTTCGATTGGCGAACCAGGAGTTCTATTTGTTGTATTTGAGCAATTTCTTTTGTATCAGTGGGAGTGAGGAAGTATCCGTGGTGAATATGTTCGCCCCTATTTCTGTGAGTCTGGGTGAATCTTGGAAGGATTACAAAGGTATAAACATCAAAGGTGACACAAGGAGACTTACCAAAGAGAATAATAGTATTCAGCGCAAACGTCGTAGTGATAAATGATCCTATCTTTCAACAATTTTGACGCTTCTTCGGGGTGTCTTTCGCCCACATTCCGAGTTAATTCACCACTCATTTTCATCTATAGAGATGCTTGAGTTTTTACACGAAATTTTGAGCAGAACTCTAGTAGTTGAACCAATTTTACTTATCTCCATGTGATACCTAGGTATGTAACAAGCTATGTTGCTCACCCAGAGCAGGTTGCATGAGGCGCTTAGATGTTACTCTAGGATGCGTTCCTTTTGACCTCATGAATCCTCAGCGGTAAGAGTATCCCAAAACTCATTCATAAGCGGCAAGAAACCTCGTCTAAAAAGACTAGACGACCATAAAAATAGTTATGTGTACATGCATCATCCAATTGAGTATTCTTTTAATTGTTTTATCAATGCGAAGATGCAAAGTTATTACCAACTTGTTATACATCTATACCTACCTAACTAAAATCTTCGGTTTACTGCTCATTGAGCTCTATAGGAGTTTGTATACCAAATTAGCGTCCTTGCGTTCTTGAAGAATGGGATCGAGCCGAAGGATGCGAACCGCCGACCACATAGATCGTCGTCTTGCGCGGTAGAAATATCCAACATATGGTCCTTGCTCAATACCTTCTCATCCCAGTCGTCTTCACAGAACATTCATACCACTCTTTCAATTTTTTAGGTTGCCCTCCGATCCAGACTGGGGAAGTTCCTTGCAGGAATCTTTTTATGGCCACAAACGGACATAATCCGCTTCCATCGATCTTCATATTATTGAACACCTTTGAAGACTTACTTTTGTGTTGATTGAAACCTTTAGTTATGTGATTTAGAATACGCGTATCCTGCGTAGTCTTTGCATTCCTTTCGGCCATCACTTCATATCAATTGCAACGCTGTGCAATCAATTGCCGCTCCTATAATACGATTCGGTCGACCGAATGATGATTCGTAGGCGGAAAGGGCCCAGTAACCTTTCCTATCATCAACCCAGGGGCCGAATTACCAGTTGATTGAGGCTTCAATCCGACCTGTAAGTTGGATGTGTACATAATTTCGCTCCCGCCAAAATGTTGGGATGGAGTAAAAAGTCCTCTGCCGCCAAGTTCTGAATGAGTACAAGTCATCTTCTACCCTTTTATCTTGAAGCAACATTCTTTCATTGTTCCAGATTACATTTTTCAAAAAGAGTTCTTTTCTTAAATTTGTGGAAAAAAGTCTGAAGTCATGTCTTATTACGCAAATTGTCTGAAAGTTTCAGACGAATGCCCTGTCTCAGCGACACCATTTGGATACGCACCATCACTTCCAGCCAATGCTACTTTGTTGGCCATTTTCTGCATAGTTACGATCGCACAGTTGATACAAGGTTTCAGGTATCAGACATGGGGGTTCACAGCTACGTTCATACTGGGGAGTTTGTGCGAGGTAATTGGATATGCTGGGAGAGTAATGATGGCATCTAGTCCCTGGAGTCATGTTGGGTAAGATGTTCATCTGTTAAATCGATCCGGATGAGACTAACAATTATTCAGGCTCACCCTCCAAAATCTCTTCCTCACAGTTGGCCCCCTATTCTTCCTCAACGGAGTATTCCTCTGCTACACAAACATAATCGAAACCTACAGCATCACACTCTCCCGTATCAATCCCGCCACCTACCCTCTCATCTCCACCTCCGTCATACTTCTCCCCTTTATTCTCCTCACCTCCGGATCTCTCCTCCAAAGCACTTCTGCAGTCGGCTTTACCCCGCCCTTCTATCTCTCTACCGGCTCCAACATCGTCATCGCAGGCTTGAGCTTCCAATTGCTTTCGATGGTTTGTTTTGGTATTTTGCATGCAGATTATAAGATCCAAGTTCGTGCCTACCCCGAACAATTAAATGCATATGCAGAAAACACACGCGCCTCGAGACGGTTTATGTATTTCTATGCTGCACTTCCAACAACGTTTTTGGCAGTCGGCATCAGTGCTATCTACAGAATGGCTGTTTTGGGGCAAGGATGGGGAATGAGCTTTATGAAGAATGAGATTGGATTTATTTGTTTGGAGGGAATGTAAGTTTATTTTCCTGATCTTTATGGTGTGAGGATTGTACTGATTACTTCGTAGGACTGTGGCGATTGCCGGTTATGCATTGTCGATTGTTCATCCGGGTTACGTGTTCAGACCAACAGAATACATCAATCATAAGAGTGCAGAGATCATCACTGATGATAAATTGGAAGAGGCTTGGAATTGAGGTTGACGAGATTGGAAATGATTAGTCTCTCTAGAGACAGTTGAATTGCTGGCTGTACTGTGACTTTGGAGACTCGCCAATTATCATGGGGCTTTTCGTGTGAATATGCAGCCTCTGAAAGATGAACGAGGTAAGAAGAAAGTGGATGATGGCGTTATGGACCTGCTTGTTTATCGTTCGTTCTATACCGAAGTTGATTGTATGAATACGAAGAAAAATTAGAAGAATGTTTTACTTGAAGATATTGCTTAATGCTTGCTTAATTGAGCCACCAAGGATATGGTGAAGAGAACGCTTCAAGTGAGTCGAGACATCTGACTGCCATTGAAATGACAGATCAAGTTTCAAAGTAGAAGCTGGATTAAATTTATCGTCGCTCACATCTCTTGAAAAGGTGAATTGATTATTCCGGAAAGTTATACAAATCTGGGAAACGAAAAACATTTTGGTATGTTGTATTTGTATATGATCCCGGAACAGATCCATTCACCAATAGGCCTGAAGTTCTTTCGTCGTCGCCTTACCGACCACTCCAGCAACAAGTAGTACAGGGCATAGAGCTGTTGTCTGATGCTCATGAACTGTGATCTGTCGACCATCTATCAATAGCTGCTCCACTGGCCAAGATATCTTCTGAGTATATCCTTGGCTTTGAATTTGGGCATAGACGATCAACTTCGGTCGGATGATCTGGTTCTCCTGGACGTTGGTAATTGCAATCTGCATACCAATTTAAGACACGTCGATTGAGAATATCAAAGTAGACGCGCACTTGTTTGAGGGAGCTGAACTCTACGGGCATGTTTTCGAGGAACAAAGTATCCTCGAAATCCTGCAGTGATCCATGAGGTGCGAAGGGTGGTTGAGATGGCATGAATAATAAAAAACCTTGCTCCCAACGGATGAACAGTGCAAGAAGATCGATATCGATACCCAGTGACCATATTGAATGTTTATTTTTGAGTCTCAAACACTAGATATAATTTTGAGGCCTGATACGATGGTTTTGATAGAAGCTTTTTGACGACCTTGATACAACTCGAAAATGCTGGTCAAAAAACAGGAGACAAGTATAATTTGTAACCTATCTACTTCCACAACTTTATTTGTGTTCCGTCTCGCCAGACGTAGAAATTTTGAATACTCTTTCAAAGCGAACAAATAATGCTCAGAGGGAGCTGCATGTCGGGCGTTGTTAGATAACGGAGCATCGAAATCCACTTCCGTGTTTCTCACAAGTAAACCTAAAGCAAAGACAGCAGGTTTGATGAAGTCCTCTTGGTGGCATGATTGAAGTACAAGTCGCTCCCAGAAACCCGTATCGAAGTATCCTGAAAGAAGCGATGCATTTTATTCCTGAAGAACTCAAAGCACTGATATTGAGCCTCATGGTCGAATGACAACGTTTGTAGTAATTTTAATGTCAGAGGTGTTGTAAATGAATAACATTTCGCAACTAATTCATTAGATTTGAGGAACAAGTTATTAAGATCAAAACTCACGAGCTATGCTCGAGTTAGCCATGAAGTGTTTCTTTTCTGGACCGACAAGTGATTGATAAATGCATTCTAATCCGCTCACTAGGCATTTTTGACATGTAGGTTTTGACTCGGCGCATTTAACATGACGGAATCTATTGAAGACCACAAAATCAACAAGTCTTCAGAACTGTGGAATTACGTGAACATGAAGTGGGACTTACTTGCCTAGAATGACTGGTCAGCTATGCATAAGAGAACATCTGATTAGATTCTTGAACAGACATGATATGCAGCCTTTCCTTGATCTAGGTACAGCAGCGATCCGTACTCTTGGTGATTTAGCCTGCGAAGGTGCAGACATTATGGTTGCTGTAGACGTTGAAATGGTAACTTTCTAAAGTCTTCTCCCCTTAAGATTGAGCTGCGAAAGTAAGGTGAACATCTTAGATTCTCCGTTGCTGCCTTGTTTCCCCTGCTCTTTCTGGATCCATACGTAAAGAAGCATTAAAGGCTTATCATCTCATGGGTATCGATAACATCTCACCAATCATGACACTGGAACTATGTAAGCCTGGGTGCACGTCATGTTTCCGTGTTCCTCTCGATAACATATTTGTGTGCTTCAAAGTGGGCACTAGATGGTTATAGAAGGAGCATTGGATCTCGAGATACCATAGAAAGCATTGAAAAAAAAACTAGATATGGTCACTATGATGGATATAGGGATGGGCAAATTACATATTCTTAGGGTCGATTATACAATTTCATATTATCACGCTTTTTGAGGTATATAAAATATTATGCCAAGCTTATGCATGTGATTTCTGGACCAATAAAATCATCAGGATGAATGAAAGTGGGTCGTTTTTAGAAAAAGTTTTTGTCGGGTTCTAATTTTCAATTTAGTGTACAATTAGACCTAAAAGTCAGGTGCTAATTATGTATTAATCATGTGATTTATATACTAATTATCTTCTTTCCAAAATAGCTTCAAAATAGCCTTTTATAAAAAATTTATAGGATTTTATAAGATTTTAGGATTAGTCATATATATAATACGATTTGACTAATATTACATATTATATTCAACTAACAAATATGTGATATTATATATCATCAAAAATCCCAACCCTAAATAGATAAAGTACCGGTGGGTCATTGAAGCATGCGGCGCAGTATTATGTGATGGCAGGCTGGAAGTGTGATGAGCACGGACCACTATGAAGGGGGTCTAGTGCATTATGCACCTGTGTAAGATATTAAAATGATACAAGACCAACCTCAGACCACCGAACACGAATACTCAACAGAAGGAATATTTGATACAAAAGATTCAGTCAGCACATACATAAACAGGTGTGGTCTATGTCGATGGTAACTAACACAAGAAGATATTTGGCGGCATTACATTCTGGTCCCCAATCCTAGGCTTCCCTCAAAAATACCATTCATCCAAGACTCAAACCTTAATAGTCGTGATACGCTTTCTCGCATAGTGTTAACGAAAACGAGATACTAAAAGCTTTCATAATGGCGCAAACGGGAACTTTCTCATGGATCAGTGAACGACCTCATGTATCAAATCCGATCACTCCGAATCAGAAGCCCCACTCAAATTATCGCCCTCGAAAATCGCATAATAAGTCTAGGAACGGCTGCAATAATTGCAGGAAGCGCAGAATAAAGGTGTGTAGTTCCTGATATATCGCCTGTATTTTGCCTGATGGAAGAGATAGTGTGATGAAGCAAAACCAAGCTGTGGACAATGTTCAGACCGACTACTCGGGGCAGTTCAGTGTGAATATCTTGTCCTAGAAAAGCCAGTCATGAGAGGCCGATTACCGCTGGAACAACAGATATCGACCGGACAGATTTGTAGCCCATCAGTCAGAGACCAAATCATTTCGTACCTGGAAAAGTCAGAAGTTCCGTGCTCGCACTTCAAAGACCCCATCTACAAGCCAGGTGATGCTTCTGAATTATTGGACCACTTCACTGAAGTCACTACTCCTTGGGTTGGGTCTCAATCGTTTCAGCATATCATCCAGCAACATGGGCTAAGTATCTCTCTCAAAGCCCCTTACCTAATGCATGCCATTCTTGCCTTTTCGGCAAGCCATCTTCACTATCTACACCCCAAAGAGAAAAAATATGGCATTGCTTTCACGTTGCATTACTCTAAATCTTTATCGTCCTACTCATCAGAGCTTCGCATGAGCTTGAATGCCAGAAATGCAGATGCAATTATCGCATCGTCTTACTTTCACACGATGCTGACCTTTAGAAATATTCAGCCAGATTCAAATATCGACACCGATGGAAGCGGGCGGCTTACTTGGCTGCGTGCTATGCGAGGGGTGTCAATATTGTGGGATACGAGCGATATGAAATGTCATCTTCAAGACAGTATTTTGCTAGATATGAAACACGATCCCAAATTCTTAAACGAGGGGCCTTGCAATCATGACAAGCCGAACGACGTAAATCCGTGGGCACTAGAAACATCTAGAGCGCTCCATAAGCTATTTGAAGGAGAACAGGATTCAAATCTGTTCAAAGATTCTTATGAGGGGCCCTTGAGGCACTTATGCCAATTGATACGACTCGGAACTGGCCAAGATACGATTTGCACGTTTATGTCGTTTGTGGGTGAACTCCCTGACTCTTTTGTGCAGTTACTGGATCAGAAGGATCCCAGAGCTCTGTTGATTTTATGCTATTGGAGTGCCCTATTGAGCCAAATATACTACTGGTGGGTTATAGACCCTGCAACTGCTGTGTGTAGTAGGCTTTGTGCATATTTGGACAGGATTCACGATGAGAGAACACACAGCCTGTTGCATTATCCAGCCAATCAATGTGGTTATACAATGGATAGTGCATTTCCGAACATCGTTGACGCACCTCTACAAATGGATTGCAACAGCGTCAGTTTTTAAAAAAGTTTGTCACCTTCAATATGGAATTTGTGTTTCCAACATTCCGAATCACTAGGATGCTATCGGAAAAGAAGGGCTTCTGATATCTTAAATTCTTCCCATACTACAAGTTTTATCGAAGTGTTATATCTACATCCCTGAATTTACCGAAACAACCAATCCATTCTTCAGAGACCCACCCCTTTCCGAATACTGAAATTCTCAAAATCTCTCCATCGAAATACCAATTTATTGTACAGGATAGGCCGTTGGAGAAAATCGTCGCTATTCAGAATCAGAAAAAGGAAACTCAAATTTCCCCTCAGAGGGTCGATCCCGCGTCGAAGTGCAAGAAATCTACTGCCCGAGAAGAAAGAAAACGTTGGCGCAATAGAGATGAAAGAGATTAGCCAAAGCTGTGTAGAACAGCACTTGAATTTCTAAGATCATGACTCATTCTCAGAATCTCGTACTTTTACCCAGACTTTCTTTCGTGTGCCTCTTTAGAAACTCCTCCACGGTAGTAGGCACCACTTCCGGATAACGACTATTATCTGTATCACCCAATAATGTCTGGCCGTTAGACATCCAGTATTGGCCATACAAGCCAATCCAAGCCAATCCGTTCCTGGGATTATCTTTGAAAACAGAAGTCATATTGTCATGAAGATCTTGGAGTGAGCCAAGTCGTTGGATATTTGGTTCAACTCCAAAGGCTTCCTGGTATAGATGAGCTAGTTTCTTGATGCTCTTTGAGTCTCCTCGATCTGAAAAAGAATATCAGTAAAACTTTGAACTCAACATGATGTCAAATATATTCCATGGCCTTACATTTTACAGCTCCAACAGCTTTCGGATCCATTGAAACTGCTGCTACAAATTTTGCAGTGTCTTTCATGGCAGTCATCTCCAACTGTTCATCACCAGTACCATAATATCGAAACTTGCCCTCCTCGGCATTGACAAAACCAAGTAGAGGGCTCCATACGAATTCCATGAATGCTCCGTTGAGGACATGAACACCCCTAATATTTTCCGTTTGCTCTTTCTCTTGAAGATACCGATGAACGTGTTTCGATGGATCTTTGGCAGGATAATCGCCGAGTTTAAGAGGACGATAGTCAAAAGTATAATCAGAGGCGATGTAGCGAGGAACGTTCTCTGCAATACATGCATCGATAAGAATCTTTTGGCCATCGATCATAAGCTTGCTGTCACCGAGATAACAGCATATGCAGACAGATGTACCGGCTAGAGCAGCACGAATGGTAGAGATGTCTGTGGAACTGGCCTCGAAAAGTCTAACCCGAGGATTCAAGCGTATGTTCTCGTCGACTTTACTAGCTGAACGGCAAATACCATGGATTATTGCATTCGGGTGGTCTTGAAGGATAAAACTGGTGATCAAGCGAGCCATTCTGCCTGTGAAGCCAGCAATCGCTATTATCGTAGTTGAAGACATTTTATGAGGAAGAAAATTAGATGGAAGTCTTGAAGATGATTTGTTCAAACATTATAACTGGATATTGGATTGAGTCTATACATCGAGCTGTAGCCTACCTTTATATAGATTTACATATGGTACTCTAGAAAGGATTCTAGACAGTAACAACGATCTCTCTGTAAGAGGAGGATTCATCATACAGGCAAATCAACGAATAAAATGTCAACATAATTGGCATTGCCTTCCCAACATCATAAACAACATGACGATAGATGTCAGCAAAGCATGATCGACCGACTTCGAATACGTTCCGCATCCGCACTAGCGCAATCTTACAGAGCGTGGCTAGGTACTTGTTGACTTTCTCGACGCGGTGCACCACATATCCCAGGCACTACAAGAGTAAGGTGAAGTGATGATAAATCATGTCAACGGTGACACAGGTGCGGAGACGATCACGATATAAGATCCTGTTCTGCTTTGCCAAGGATAACTGTAAAGCAATCGAATACGTTCTGCATATGGCTTAGCTTTTTCTTTATACTTGCGCTAGCCAAAAACAAAACGTGTTCGCTTCGTCTTGCTCTGAATCTTTGACGCACTGTGCACATGTAGATCATCAGAAGATGGTGGATCTAAACTTCTATCTTAAATCTAATTCCTTTTTTTTTCTGCTTCTTTTTTTTCTTTCGAATAAGGTTTGAATGTATAATTGAGTGGATTGTGAAAGTGCATTAAATATTGAACATTCCTGTTGATCTTCCCAGTCGGAATCGAGAGATAAGATATAACCTTAATCCAAAAGGGCTTAGTGCAGAATGGACTTCGCTCCCTACTCACTTCCGAGCTTGGAGATTGGTAATCCTGCGGACATTATGTGCATTTCATCGCATGCGTGGTGATACCTCACACATTAATAATTGACTTTCAAGCTGCTGGCTGAAGTATTCAAAAGCTCTGCATTTTCTCGATCACTTGTAGGTTAGAATTCAATTCATCACCTTTCTCGATTGCATCCGAAACAGTTTTCATTTTTCATTGTGTGCTGCTTTTAATCGACGCATCATTCACAAATCTCCCCAATTGAATACCTTTGTTTAACCGAAGTCACCACAACAAGATGTCAAGCTTCGTCGCTGTTGCAGGTGCCGCAGGTGATCTGGGCTCTCAAATCGCTCTTGATCTACGCAGAAGAAATGTAGTCGTCAAAGCTCTTGTACGTCCCGGCACCGCAGCATCCCGCACCCAAAAATTACAAGACGCTGGCGTAGATATAGTGGAAGTCGACATGAACGATGTTCCAGCTATCAAGAAAGTCGTCTCAGGTGCCACAACAGTCGTTTCAGCACTTCAGGGTCTCAGAGAAGTTATGCTAGGTGTTCAGGGAAGGCTCCTCGAAGCTTCTGTTGCTGCGGATGTACAGCGATTCATCCCATCCGATTACTCTTTAGATTTCACCAAGTGCACGCCGGGATCCAACAGAAATCTCGATCTTCGTCGTGAATTTCACACCAAGCTTGATGCATCGGGAATTCGCTGGACGAGTGTGTTGAATGGCTGCTTCATGGAACTTCTCATAAGTGGTCAAATGCCAGTTATCAATGATAGATGGCACCGAATTTTCTATTTCGGGAGCGCGGATCGGAAACTAGATTACACAACGATTCCAGACGTAGCTGCTTATACAGCTGCCGTAGCTGCGGATCCAAACCCAACACCAAAATTCTTACGTATTGCGGGTAGCCAGGCCAATGCAAACGAGTTGGCTGCTATTGTCACTAAGGTTCGCGGTGAAGATTATAAGCCGATGTACACAGGTAGCCTCGGATTTCTTCGGGCGTTTATTTCAATCTTAAAGTTCGTGATCGGGGGAGAGGAAACGAAAGTATTGCCTCCTTGGCAGGGGATGCAGTATTTGGAAAATATGGTCTCCGGAAAAGGGAAATTGGATCCCATTGATAATGATAGGTATCCAGATTTGAAATGGACGACGATCGAAAAAGCTTTAGCATTGGCGGACGCGGAGAAAAAGAAGAAGAAGTCTCTCTGAAACAAGGTGGAACGAGTGGGAAAATAGGGGTTGTAAAATGGCATGTGTATTTTAGTATCGGTATTTCTTTGTGGCTTTCGACCTTCATGTAGTAATTTCCCTTACCTCGTAGTACAATCCAAATTTGCAACTGTAAATATTTATCACAACTATGTGTCAGATGTCAGACCGATAGGCCAGATTACTTTCTATGGTTACAGACTATTATCTTAGACTTATGAGGAATTTTTAACACCATCGAAGAAAATACTCATTTGAAGCAAATTTCTAAGCTGCGCGCCTATTTTGCGTGTATGTAAGTTACAGAAGATATCAAATTCTCCATGTATCGTAAAGATGCGAAGTGGTATACACTCATAATTCAGCACGAGAATATATCTGCAGTCGGAGAATCGGAATGGGCCAATCAATCAAGTTGGAAGATACTATTACGATCATGCATATCATCAGAAGAGGATGCTGGTGTAATTTACGTTCACGGGCGAAGCTTAGTCTCTAGAGCTTAACCATTCTATTGGTTATGGAAGGGTTGATGAGGAAACTTGGAAACCGAAGAACTCAAGGCAAAGGTTTGGTAGGATTTTTGGCTTGGAATGAGCATAATCTACAAGTATTCCCTCATTTATGCTGCCATATTGGCCAATTATTGAGGCTTCTAATTGTTTTCAGTTGCAACCATGAGGTTTCCATTTCATCATACCCGCTCCCAATGTCCTCGCTCGACCCTTAAGCAGAGATCCTTCAGTCTTTGTGCCGCCCATTCGAAGTCTGCCATTTCAAGATATATTTGACCGCCAATTCTCGCCCATAAGCCCCCTGAATAATACTTGGTAATGATCATTGTATCATATTCCTTGATGGTCGTTTCTTCGATCCACTTAGCAATGTGAGGGGCATCTGAGGAACTTATTGAGAAGTGCTCAGTCTCGGATTCAGCAGAAATTTCGATGGAAGTATATAAAGTCTACAGGAAGAGATAAGAGAAATCAAATCTGGCTACTATAGACCTTCCTCCACGAATGAATTAAAACAATTAAACAATAATTAAACAGTGTCTGTCTTCAACTTCCAAGCTCCCTTCGCCATTGATCATCAAACCTGCATCAGATAATTCCTCATCTTTCTCTCCAGCTCCTTGGCTTCTAGCAAAGCAAAATAACTCTATTAAATCTTCAGCTAGTATCCTCTCTGGCACCGCATAAATATACCCATCACATCCCGCACCAGCAACAATCTCTCTCCATCATCTCGATCGAAAATTTCTTTCCGTATCTAACTTATCTTCCTCCGACGCGCACCCAATAGTATTTTCTCCCAGTCTCCAAGTATCGCCAACACTCTCCCTCACACACGCCTCCACATCCCCCATCAATTCCCTCACAACATCCTCCTCCAACGGAACCGTCCTCCTCTTCCCATCCGCCCCAAACAACATCATCCCATGCGCATACAACATAGTCTGAACCGCTCTAATACTAATATTATCCCACGAATACAACCCCCCCGGTTCCGTCTGCGGAATAGTATGAATCGCTATACCCGGAGGCGTCGAATACGTAGTTCTGATAATAACACTATGTGCATCCGGTCCATGAAGCAGTCGCGGTTCCATCTTTGATCCGTCCGGATTCAAACATTCGAGAGCGGCGGATATGGTATAGCGCACATTGTATACGATATCGCCGGGACGAGATACTTCATACGGGGCGATTAGCGGCATGGCCAAATTCGACGCCATGAGATGTCTATGCCGTTCGATTCGCATCTCCATGAGTTTTTGGGGTGCCCCGTCGACTTCTCCCTCACCGAATCTTTGGTATATGTTGGGAAAGTAGGCTCCTCCGTCTCTTTGCCAGTCGTAAGTTACAGCGGGCAAGTGTTGAAAATCGGTTAGAACGGTTTTGCGGTGGATGAGCTCTTGGTAGAGTTTTTCTCGGCGCCTGACGGGGGCTGTCCCGTTGACATATATAGCGATGGGCATATCGTATTCCGGCTGCTGTTTAGGAAGAATCGATCTTTCTCTTGACTGCGTTGCGTTGAGCTTATTTGAGATACTGAATGATTGGGATCCAAAATCGGGGTTGCTAGTATTGATTGTGTATAGGAAGTTATTTGAAATCTTTACGTATATTTTGTTTACGCCTGTCGCTCGCTGTTGAGCTTCTCAGCAAAAGAGAAGCAGGCAGGAGCATTCAAGAGGGGGAAAGTACTCTCATCACCACTTACCCCTTCTATCCCAAATCTATATCTACCAAATAAACAAACTATTTTTCGCAATCACAGATGCAACAATCTACCGCAAACAACTTGTCAAATAATGAGGTATTCCGAATGGGCCATATTGTTGGAACGCCCATGAATCCCATTCCATTCCCAATGCCGCTCTTGAATCCAATCACTTGACGGATTCCCACTAGACAACCGCTTAGCTTTTCCGAGTTCCTCGTCAATATACCTTCCTTATTTTTGTTGATCAACTTTGTTACCTATGCCACCTTCTCAATTTATTTCCCTTCTCCGAAGTACCTCCTACCTTAAAACCCCCACAGCTCTACAACACACCACATATTACCCCCTCCTTCCTACCTTCTTCACATCTCTAACAATAATCAAAATATTCCGCATCTAAAAACCCAAAAACTTCATCGAGAACATTCACAATAACCATCATATGCCAATAACAAGTTCCCCAAACGCCACGGCTAACGTTATCATGCTTCACGCGGGCATTTCTTGTTAATACCAAAATAAAAATCTTCACACCTACTAGAAAATGACATTTAAATTGTTGAATTTTGTGGATGAAATAGATTGACTACCTACTTCATGATGTTAGGCATTTGAGATGGAAGACTGGCGGGAAATGATGATGGTGGGTATAAGGCGACTCATTTGAAGAAAAAGATTTCGAGATATGGAACTGGGTGACGGGCAGTCTGTGAGGAAAGACTCTTATAGCTTATATTGTTTGTGACTTGGTCGCTTGTACGATTGCAATGACTTATTTAATTTTCCTAAACGCTATATCATTCTATCTGAAAATTTCCTAATTCAGAGCTTTACGCGAGGAAAATTTAAAGTCCCGTGATAGATATATACATACCA
This sequence comes from Botrytis galanthina, assembly GCA_004916875.1. Classification (NCBI taxonomy): domain Eukaryota; kingdom Fungi; phylum Ascomycota; class Leotiomycetes; order Helotiales; family Sclerotiniaceae; genus Botrytis; species Botrytis galanthina. Next base: position 26,569 of record PQXL01000271.1, read on the forward strand.
ATATACACATCATATATACACAATGATCTGTGCTACTACAGCCACTTTCCTCTCGGTTCCCCAATTCATCTACCCCCTTTCTATTCTCGCTCAAACAGAAATCATCAACTAGCACCCAATGTCTGCCCCTCACAAAGTTTCGTCGACCTTTTTCTGAGCAGCTTCTTCTGCTTCATTGTCCACCTTTTCACATAACAACCAAGCGACTCTCGTCTGGTTGAATTCGAATCGATTCATGCATTCATCGATTCTTCTCCATAGGTCTTCGCCCACTACTTTGCTGCCTTTTGAGTTGTGGAAGTTGTTACGTTTCCATTTGTACTGTGAGTTTGTTAGCTTTGACCTGTGAAGTGTTCGATGGATTGGTTCGGAGGGTAGGGGAGGGAGGGTATGTGGGGAAGGCTTGACGTATGCTCTTGATCAATGTAACCAAGGTACCCTGCCAGATATGACAACCTCTATTTACCCTCCTTGTCCAATATCTTCACACAAAAGTGAAGAGAAAGAAACTTACAATATGTTCCGTTATCCCATACCATAAATTCGTACTACTGGTAACACCTACCACCAATCCTCCCGCGGCAATCTCTCCACTAACATCTTCAAACCCTTTAACCCTCATCTTGCACTCCAACTCCACAAACTCCAATGCCTCACACGCAGCCGCCAATTCGGCAATCTTCTGCATCTCTACTTTGCTTCCTGTCTCCTTCACTTTACCCGTAGTATTATACCTAGATTTTGGTCCAAAATGCACCGAATACGCTGCTCTATACTTTTCCTCCGTATCTCTGGACCCCGAAGAAGAAGAAGAAGCAGAAGGGAATCCAAACCCGAGATCCAAAGTCTGAAGAGCATCACGTTTCACGGGAGCCACGGCCCCAGCAACACTAAAAACCAACGTCCTCGGATGTCCCACAAAATAACCCTCTTTCAACATCTTCAACCTCGAGATTTGCAATTCTCCTTCAGGCTCGTAGAAGAATAGACGAGGAATCACGCGGTTTTCATGGAGGTACAGTTCGGTGTCACTTTCTAGATCGAATTTTCGGGGGTGCAGAATCGGATTCTCGGATGCGGATGCGTGGGCAAGAGAGGGGTCAGTGGTGGCAGGCGTGGTAATCTTGTATTCTGTAGCTGAGGTGGTGGGAGGTTGAAAGATAGGTACGGTTGGTAGAAAGTCTGACATTGTGATGCACGTGGATGGTTGGAGGCTTGTGCGACGATAGGGGTTATTGGGCTTGGCTTTGTTTTTGTAGCAGGACTTTGAGTATGTTGTCTTATGATTGAGACTGAAATCCTATTGAGATTAATAATGATATATTTCGAGCAAAAGATTAAGTAAGTATATGAAGGTAGAATTGGAATTTCCAGCAAGTTGGTGAATGAATAATAATCGAAGAATGATTGTCCCCTTCTCTTCTGGAGTCACGTTTGAAGCCAAACTGTGTTAGGCTTAGCTTGAACCTCACGCCACATCAAGATCCCAGCCACAATAAAATGTCCCCGGGCCACGAAGTACATTTCAAACTCGACGAAGAGAGATCAAAAGTAAAATGGATAAAAGTGGTCAAGTAAAGATACGAGTTATGCCATAAATGCTATTTCATAACCATCAAATATATGCGACCAACTTAAGCTAAATCAACATGCGAGTTTTCCTTCATACCATTCATCCATACATGCAATTATATCCCATACCAATGCCATACCGTACCGTACCATGCCGACAACTTCCAAATTATATCATAAATCGTTACATCTTGAACACCTACCTATTCCAAGTGTTCCCTCATCTAAAATCTAGAGTTCAAACGGTTCTTTTTTCCAAAAGTAATCTTCCAACAGGACCTTCCTTCCTAACAACCATTCCATTCATCTCTCCGACCCCCCTTTCATATACCTTAGTTCCCCTAACCCATGTCTCCTTCACTCTTCCCTTCATAGTCTTCCCAGTATACGGACTAACTTTGTTTCTGAAAAGTAATTCTTCTCTGCCTACGAGCCACTCGTGATTATCTTCAAAGATACAAATATCCGCATCTAATCCTGGTCTCAACGCTCCTTTACGATGTTGAAGTCCGACTTGCTTGGCCGTATTCACAGCGCATAACTTCACGATATCAAGGATATCGATAGAGGAAGAAGATGAAGCGCGAGAAGGAGATGTGGCTTCTGTCCAGAGAATTGGAAGACCGAGTCCAACCGAAGAGATACCTCCCCAAGAAGCGAAAAAATCGCCTTTCTCCTTAGCTTCTTGATCTTTCAATAATGCACCATTCACTCCTTTAGCATCATCGCGCATGGCGCCACAGCCATGTGATAAATGCTCGGGTAGGAGTTTGAGTTCAGGAGTACATGGGCTGTGATCGCTAACGATAGTTTTGATGACGGATTCCGGGTGTGAGAGTTCGTTCCAGAGGCCATCACGGTTGGCTGAAGAACGAATAGGTGGACAGCATTTATGACGGGTGTCACCTTCGGATACATCTTCAGATGCAAGAGCGAGGTAGTGGAAACAGGTCTCCGCGGTAATGTTTATGCCGGATGAACGAGCAGCGCGGAGGAGAGGGATAGCTTCAATGGCGGAAAGGTGTACGATGTGAAGATGGAGAGAAGGAGCGAGATGGGCCAGCGAGAGGATTTGATCAATCGCGTATGTTTCGAAGGATGGAGGGCGGGAGGATAGGAATGTATCGTATGCTGTCAGAGGACCTGATGGTTGGAGAGGTGGGAGGGATACTTGTACGTCATCACCGACGGAGGCTGTTATTGGTGGAATCATTTCCGCATGGAACATGAGAGTTGTAGAAGAATCTTTGAGTGTCTTGAGAACGAGGGCTATATCATCGGAAGAGACGGCAGGGAATTCGTCGACCTATTACTTTTGTTAGTTACTGCAACTATGATTGGTGAAGATGTACATACGCCACTTTCTATGAGGAAGCCCTTGAACCCCCTGACACCTGCTTCAACAAGCGGAAGCAACTCCTCAGCGTTACCAGGTATAATTCCACCATAGAATCCAACATCGACCCAGCATTGACCTTGTGCAGCCTTAATCTTTTCTTGTAATCCATTCATGGTTGTAGTTGGTGGGATAGCATTCAATGGCATATCAATGACTGTTGTGACACCACCTGATGCAGCAGCTTTGGTACCGGTATTGAAACCTTCCCATTCGGTTCGACCCGGCTCATTGAGATGAACATGTGCATCGACTAATCCTGGAAGGATCAAATGAGGAGTGTGGTCGACGTAGATTGTGTTTGGTGGAAAACTAGAGGGTGGGAGAACGGTAGGTAAGATGGATATAATCTTGCCGGTTGAGGGTGAGATTGTAATGGTTGCAGGCGAGACAATGAGGTTGTCATTCTCGTCAAAGATGACTGCTCTCGAAGAGACGAGGACTGTAGGCTGTAATGGGGAATCGTGGGGTGGTGTAGCCGAAGGAGTTGGGTAAGGGTATGTTGTAGTCATATTGAAGACCTTTGTGATGCGATAATGGAAAATAAAGTATGAAGAGGTTCCCCAGAACGAATTGAAGATATATTGAAGTATGATTCGAAAGAATATCCACTGGATTAACTCTTATCGCGGGGGATAAGAGGTGTGATAGATAAGAAAGATTCGAGAATGATTGGAATGACTGATAAGGGAAATGAAGGGGGAACTTTCTTTGTTCAAGTGAATTTCTAGAATTTGAAGAACTTTTTCCAAATCTGGGGAAAGGGAAGATGGAGATATAAGGAAATTTGATTAACATAAATAGAAAGAACCCAACTACGATAGGCTTACTGTAATGTGGAGTGCATTTCCGTATGATACCGTACCATGACTGTCCGTAGCTATGCCACGGTGGAAGAATCCGACGATGTAGATATGCCACGCCAAAATCGTTATCATGAACATCGAGAATCCATCGAGAATTCCTTATCTCTCTTCTCAACTACCAATCCGAGGGGTTGATAGACTTGATCCTAATACGACCAAGCTTCATTTGGATCTGACCAATGACTCCAATCCTGGATCAAGATGAAAAAGCCACTAGCTCCGTCTAGAGCTCCATAAATAAAGATTTTCTTTCCCCCTGGCGTAAGGAACAAGCGGTCGGGACATGCTTTGAACCCTTAAAATGACCTATGATGTGTTTTGATCGAGTAAAGCATTTCTTCTAGCAACTCCCTAGTCAGGAAGGCTCGAAAGAATCAGAAGTGCTAGACCTTCTGTGTTAGGGTAATCGAAGTTTTAATTCGGGACAACTCGGCATGTGAAGATAATTCGTAAGAAGAAGCTGTGAACATTCATTCATTCAATGTGGATGTGGTAGATGTGGTGGATGGGTGGAAATTTCAATACGAACACCGCAGTGAGAAGGATATCATTTTCATCCAACAATTTTGATGTTCATTATCAGTCATGTGTGCTGTACGACCATGATCATGTAAGCCACAATCAATTTGATTGATATGGATCCATGTGTATTGTGTGTGTTGTGTGTGTTGTGTGTATCGCGTGTATGTGTTCTCGTGATCTTTGCTGAATCAGCCGAATTATGAAAATTGATTGGTTATGTAACATCCACGCACCTACCTACATGGGTTGGCTTGTCCGTTGCATCGTCTGAAGTACCAAGAGCCAAGGCGAGTCCCGATGCCGGATCGGACTTAAGTTTAGCCTATCGTTGAGGTTATTAGCTGATACATAACGAACTGCACCAACTCAATCCATCCAATTTTCTTACTCGATCATTACTCGATAATTACTCGATGAAAACTCATAATCATGGACGAGTAATACCAAGTCCAATATATATGCGTATGTGGCTTGGAGCTTTCATCAATGCCGTACGAATCATTGGCTTGACACATTGTTGGGAATCTTCTCACGCATTGCTTTGCGATGACAACGCCAAAAACGTACGTCTCAAGCAGAAATCGACTTTTGTCTTTGAACCGAGGAAGACGCACAGCATCGAGATGGCATGGGACGGGACGTAATAAGTTGCGTTTGAAATAATCATCGTGAACTCAGAATTGATTATCCCACGGACATTGCCTCGGCTGGAGTTGGATGGAATACCGGGACAGCTTCGAAGATTGGATCCGCTCACTACAGCGTACCAATAATTGTGAAGAAGGGTCGAGATTATACACGAGTATCCTCAAGTGTACTTTTTCAATCAACATTGCTCACCGCAGCCATCACAAAACAAGTAAGTGAAGAGCTCATTCAAAATAATTGAGGGAAAATGAATTGTAGAGAAAGAGATGTTATCTTCGAGAAGATGTAGAAGTCGCCATATACCACTTCAATCACGTATAGTAGCCGGGGGCAATTGCCAGCCAGAATGCGTTCTTGCCGCGTGAAAATTGAACGCGATTTGACGACCGAACTGCGAGAAATGATGAGATCATCGCCAACACCACCAATTACCCAAACGACTCACTCTCGTGATACATTACACCAAGTCGATGAAATCAAGAAATATCGATTGTTTCTTCTAAATTCGTTGATATTCTCGTTATGTGTGATTTCAAGTCGATTTTTGTCCCTTTTCGATTGCGTTTGGTTTCTCGTCGTCAAAAAATACCTACTTTGAAGCTTGATCAAATATCCATCACCGAGATATTAGATGGTTTAAAGAAAGGAAGTTTCTCAAGTGAACAGCTTATTAGGGCTCGTTGATGCCCATACTGAATTCTTTGTCGGATCACTGACGATAATAAAGACTTATATCACACGTATCGAGCAAGTCAATTCAATGATCCATGTTGTCAGTGAGATCAATCGAGAGGCCATTGACGTTGCTAGAGAGAAGGATGAAGAACGGTCTCGTGGCTTGGCTCAAGGAAGTCTTCATGGAGTACCGATCCTGATCAAGAATTTGTTATTTACGACGGATGGCCTCAAGACTACCCGTAAGTTCAAACTTGTTGAGGTTAAGCATATTCTCACCTCATGAAGTTGGCTGCACCGGACTCCTCGAAGCTATCCCAAGTTTTGAAGCAACAACAATTATTAAACTTCGTGAACAAGGTGCAATCATATTAGGAGTTGCAAATGGCTCACAATGGGCTAATAATCGATGCACTCCTGGTTGGTCTGCTGTAGGTGGTCAGTGTTTAGGTGTCTATCATAAAGATCAACATCCTAAAGGTTCATCATCCGGCAGTGCTGTTGGAACTGCTTTGGGACTTTGCGCTGCTGCTCTAGGGTCCGAGGTTGGTGGTTTTTCATCTACGTTCGAAATGCTCAAATCAGATGCGAAATGCGTGAACTGAACTGAACGTGGAAATTGTAGACCTCTGGTAGCGTCGTATTACCTGCGCAGAGATCTGCTGTTGTAGGAATGAAACCGACGGTAGGAATGACTTCGAGATACGGAATGTATATTTCGAGTGATATTCAGGATACTGTAGGGATATTGGCAAGGTGCGTTAAGGACGCAGCACTCGTGTTGACTGTGATTTCAGGTAAGTGTTTGGACCAAGTCTTTCTGCCTAGCTGAGATAAAGGAGGTGAGGATGAGCAGGATCCTACCACCATTCTCGATCCTCGAGATTCGATATCTTGCCAGAAGCCAAGTAAAATCAGAGATTTTACTGAAGCGTGTACCTCTTGCAGGTTAGACGGTGTGCGAATCGCAGTGAGATGTACCGGTGAATATTTTGCAGCTCGAATACTAACACTATAAGATACCCCGCCATATTCTCAAGCACGTTGATCCTACCACCATCCATCTTTTCGAAAACGCAGTCGATACAATGAGATCCTTAGGAGCCGCCATTGTAGATCCGACTTCATATTCAACATTCGATACCGATAGATCTTCATGTACAGGTGACGAATATGATATCGCTCTGAAAGTAGATATATACCACAGTACATTTACGATTTCCCATCCGTACAACCATGTATGCTAATCATCTCCTAAAGATATCAAAAAGACCCTCTCTTACTTTTCCACCAATCCTCATTCTCTATTCACCCTCTCAGATGTAATCGCCTACACAAATGCCACTCCCGCTGAAGAAGCTACAAAACGTGGTCTCGGACACTTTGAATCAGCTCTCGAAGTCGGCAAGAAGTATGCTAGGGATAGCGAAGAATACAGAAATTCTATGGCAGAAAGAAATCGTATGGGAAGACAAATCTCCAAATTACTAGATAAATTTGATTGCGATTCGATCGTCCTACCCACAAATGTGGCGGTTGAACCGGCGGACGTGGGAGGTTGTCCGGTGGTGAGTGTACCTATGGGATTCTATCCTCCGGAAACGGAGATTGTGAAACAGAATGGGATGGTGGAGGTGGGACCGGGGATTCCGTGAGTTTTTAGATCTCTTCTTTTTTGTGTTTTGCTCTTTCTAAGGATATGGTGGTATGATTTGGAAAGGGGAAAATGAATTTAACGATTGGTGATAGACTTGGAATATCTTTCGTAGGAAGAAGATGGGATGATGAGAAGTTGATCGGGGTGGCGTATGCGTATGAACAGGCTACGAGATGGAGAGAAAGGGGAAGGATGGTGGTGAGGTGTGATGTTGAGGTATGCGATATGGTAGTACGGGCTCACAAATAGTTCTCAAACTTCCAGATTCTTAGTGGGATATGAAGTTGAAGTTTGGTTGTTGGTGTTTATATTAAGGGAGGCTTTTGTTATAGCCTTGCTGGCATGGAGATGGATGGAGATGGAGATGGATAGATTTTGGGGGTTTAATATAGAGTCGTCTAGTACGAGATGATTCACACGGAAGCGGGGTAACTTGTTATTGCTCTGCCAGACAGACTGAATCAGATTATGGAAAAACGAGAAATTCACTTTCAAACAGGTATCTCCACTCCTTGAACGGTTCTTGCTGCAACCGGAATCTTAACAGCTATAAAATCATCGTATTCGCCTTATTTCTGCTGCAACGACTTGAAAGATGATTTCACAAATTACCCATAGGTCTGCAACCTAGCGCTCCTGTTCAATAGATAATAATAACTTTGGTCTCTACAACGCTTAGCAATTGTGCATCGTTGGTCTGGGAATGATAAATTTATGGTGGGATTTTAGGTGGTGACGGGGTTTGGATATTATGATGATGATGATGACGATGTTGTTGATAACGATGAGAAGTACAATGACGGTGAATATTTCTCGGCGGATAGTGAGTAAGTGGAAGGAAGGAAGGAGGGAAGTTTTGACAATAAAAATCAAGAATTCAAACTTGGGGGGTGGATGGGGAATAGGGGGGGTCTTTTACTTTTTGGTGAGGTACTTGGCCTCGAGATCTTGAGAGCAATATAGGGGTTTGGGTGTGAGATTTTCCTGTTCCAGTTGTCGGTGGGTAGGTGATTGTCGGTGTTGATGAGTAGAAAGGGGGGGGG
>PQXL01000271.1:34980-52428 GCA_004916875.1 Botrytis galanthina
TGGAGGGGGGTTTATATACCTAGGTGGTTATCAATCGATCGATTGATCGATCGATAGGTACCTACTACTCCCCGGTTCTCTCCACTCGTACTCTCTTTTCTTCCTCCCTTCTCACTCTCACTCTCACTCTTATCTATAAGATTTCTCTGTATGTTATCTAGGTAGATGGAATGGTGTTTGTTGACTACTGCTTATCACTCACTTATCTGGATGATATTTTGTTGTTGTTTTTATTTGCTTTAGTTGTTTCTAAGATTAATTGATGTAGAGGATGTGATTTTATTTAGTTGTAAGATTGAATTTTGAGATTTGAGATTTAAGATGTTGTGTACGGTGGTGGTGAAAAAATAGGTGATTTATGTTGATTGGTAGGTAGGTAGGTAGCAAGATTTGAGTTTGGAAAGTTAGCTTGAGAGTTAAGGCGAAGGATTGTGGGTTTCTTGAGGGTGAAGGGAAATGAGATGGGATGGGTTTGAGATGGAATGGAACGGAATGAGAGGGGGTGGTGAAAGGGGACTAACGATGGTGATGATGGTGATGATGACACATGTGCATATCCAGGTCCTTAACAAGAGTAAACAATGGATAACAAATAGAAAGCAGAGACATCGATAGTAATTTTTTACTTCCATCCTCAGGAATAGACAGATAGAAACAAAAGATATGCGAGAGGCACTTTACTATTAATGTTCTTGATATCCTTACTCTGTAATAGCAAGGAGATTCTGAAATCTTCCTTTCCTATTAGTGAAAAGCTTCTTGAGGATTTGCTTGGTACTCAAAATCGATAGGATTAGAGTTTATATACACGGAATTTGGAATTCGGGATAGAGCATGATTCATAAGCAAAACCTTCCGATTCGAGTTTCTGATATTGATCTCGAGAGGTGGAGACAGCTGTATTGCATTCACTATATTTACTTGCACATTTCTGGTTCGCTCCATATTCTCTAATCTATGACCTCTTGTTGCGGAATGGAGGATAAGAGAGCAATGGCTGCTTATAAAAGGACTCCGGACGCGTGTGAAAATCAAAATCATCACTTAATTTCAGGCGGTCGTACAATGATAGCAGGAATGCGCAGCGCTGTTCTCTGGGATTTTGAAGATCGTATCATTTTTGATATTTCATGGGGCTGGAGATGTGGTTATGGTAAGGTTTCAGTTTGGAGATGATTAGCACTTGCGTGGAGAGCTGGGATAGGCGTGTTTCGATAAAGTGATGATGACAGTAACGGCGATGATGATAGTGATAGTGACGATGATAGTGATAGTAACAATAACAGTGATAACGCCGATAACAGTAATAATGATGATGACAGTAATAGTAACAATGATAGTGATAGTGACGATGATAGAAATCTGATGGTTAAGCGAGGTCAGGATAGGATGGTATATTGTAAGTGTAAAGTCCAGACGAGAATGAGGGGATGATTATTACATTTCAAATCTTGTTATAGATTGTAGAGCTTGAGTTATATGGGAAGTGTGAATCTATATAGTTCTTGTTTTAGAGAAGTGGAAACTAACTAAGGCGTATGAATTTTTATTCCTTTAGACTCTACTTCATCTTTGCTCATTTACAAATGTTTTCGACCTTACATTGTGTATCAAGATCATTGATTCAGCGCCAAAATTCCGGACGAGCAGCTCGTAGTATTCAGTTGAGAGTAATTCTAACCTTTTCCGGATCGTTTTGCCTCCAACGGTCTTTAATGATCCTTCCACAGCCTACTCTTTGCGCAATTCCGTTTTCTCTTCGCACCCAGAGAACGTTATAGAATTCGCAGACTGCTTCGTCTTGCGGAAATTCATCGTACAGACGCTCATCGGGGAGGATTAGATCATCTTCATACTCCCCTTCAGTAACAACCTCGTACCTATCTGGATGCTCCCGAGACTTTTCCCCAAAGAAACCGGACCACCATCCATCACGGTCAAATTCGGCGTAGAATATACCAGGGTTGCGATATCGACTTTTGTGAAAAACTTTTTCCTCAAAGCACAATGACATGTCTTTAGGGCTCGCACTGCCTTCCGAGATCGCAACTAGTTCCATTGGTGTGCCTTTCTTACACTCCGCCTTTCCTGTGACGCGGATCAGGCCAGAGAATTCACCTTTTAGATTTCGCAGAACAACAACCCGTGACAAACGTGCCAGCGGCCTTTCATTCAAAACGGGTTCCGCGAACATACGTACAATGCCGCTCTTGAGAATCGGTTGATAGTACTTAATTCTTAGAGTTGCTGAGGGAAGAAAGAATGCACGTTCCGTCAAGCAGGACAAAAATATTGATTTAATATCGTTGCCGATACCACTATGGGTGGTGAGTTTGCGGTCGGGATCGGTCATGTTCGTCTCTTTTCGTTGCACGCCCGGGATTGATAATTGAGGAATATTCGTTGAAAGATGATCAGTTGTCTCTTCGAGCCTATCAGATCCGCATACAGAGGAGCTGACTTCCCAAGTGACAAGATTTTGTAGTTTCCAAGAACCTGCTTTATCTTTTCGTAAAATATCGTTGCCATCAAGACAAAAGCTAGCTTGAAAACTCCAAGGATCCACGAAACACTCCCATCCACACCAAGCCCAGGATGGAAGGTATAGAGCGTCTTTAGATGTGCTAGTCCTTCTGTAGCAACTTTTCAACGGCTGCCATAGAAGCGCGTAGTCGAGGAAAAATATCGGTAGACCTTGTATAAACCCGCCCGGAAAGCTCGGGGCTAGACGATTGAGGATACCAAGACATGCGGAGAGACCATCTTTGTCATCAGTGAGTTTGCGTCCATTGTACGGACAAATGAGGTCCATGTAAAGACCAAAATCAGGATACAATGGCATCGAGAACTCCCTCATAAGCGAAAACTCTGATATGGTTGACACAGTTTCACCGAGAATCTTTCCTGAAGGAAAAAAATTCATATCCCATGTTGCACATTCGCACTGCCAAAAAGCTGTACTTTTACAGAAAAATATGACACGCTTGCTAAGAATTGCTTCCTGATATGTCCAAGCTCTTTTTGCCCATGTCGACTTAGAGAGTGATAGATAATGGGCTTGAATTTTCCATGTCTGTTCGGCGAATCCTGCTCTATTTTTAAATTTGGGATCGCTCAGGGTCGCAGTCAATTTGTTAAAAAGCCCAAACTTTCCTGCAGCAACTATGGTCACGTACGCCCCCGCATATACCTGATCCATGCGCATAACTTCAGACATTGTTGCAATCTCTTGATCCTGGATGATGCAGAGTCGATCCACCCAAAGATATCTCTGACCAAGACGATTTGTCAGTTCCATGGCGTCGAGAATAACCTTTGGTAACGGCGATTGACTAGTGTTGCGCAAGGCACCAGGCTGGATCAAGACCTTTAGGTTATCCTCAAGTAGTCGAAAGGGCTTCTCGTTTTCCGATGATGTACTGTCTTGCCAGGTGTAGCTGAGCGCGACATAATTGTTTGGATTACTTCCAGGTACGATACAATATTCTACTGTATCGACAAGCCAAGAAGGTCGGTCTAGCGTGGGATCTTTGCATGTGTGCTGTTCATCGCATGCCGAGAGCCAGCTTTGCATGTGCTGAATAGCCGTCATTTGGGTATCATCGGACGTTGGGTCACCCATATTGAATAGGATATTATGCTCAAATTTTCGGCAGTGTAATTGAGAAAGAGGTTGGGGATACGAGTTGGGAGACTTCTACAATCGCACACTTCTTCAAGAACACGACGTTAAGAGGCAGCGTCCTGAACGCTCCACACTGCGAGATATACCCGGTTTTGGCTGCGTCCCACAGCTCGCTTACAATCCAATCAAATATTGTGATACTATATCATTCTACCTCTTTGTAGCTGCACGCATAAACAAGGATTCCGTCCACTGGTCAGTAATTCTGGGAATGTCAAGATATAACATACTGTGAGATGTGTTTGTTCTCTTTGGCGCGCCCTCATGTCATTGACAATGAATGATCTTTAATCGAAAAGTGGGATCAAAAATGAATGACAACACGTATGTCGACAGACTAAATGACAGTGAAGTACAGAATCGCAAGAATAGGTGTAGATGGCATGTCAATTCCACAACAACTATCTACTTCTTGTATGAAAATTCTTACATTACAGCTTATATGTGAGTCTCTCTTGCTTCCTCGCTTGAGCTACTCGATTCGCTCATTCTCTAAGGATGTATTTAGTCTGAACTTTCGATAGGGATGATATGAATCTTAAGTTCACTACATATGTTCTGATGTTTGAGCAATGATGAATAAGATAATCATGCCAACCGAAGTGACGATGAGATCTGCGAATGAGACTAGATAGCAGATCCTAAGAATGCATCAGTTTTTTTTGAATATATAGATGTCGACTGAGTATTAAGAGCTTTAACGATTGGAGTCCCAATTTCATCAAATCAACCGATTGCTCTGCACACCTAGAAGGCTCATGGAATGGGACAGTAGGGAACATTCACTAGAATATATCTGACTTCGTACAAAGAAAATCGAATATGAACAACTCAGGGAAACACACAAAGATGCGATTATATCATTATGAAATGGAAGGGGTGAATGCTTTTCAGCATAATTCTCATTCAATCATGTGATGGTATATATCATTAGTCTGCATATTTTTTCCCCTTCCTGCACCTCATACCTTCCGCTGGCACAGACAGAAATTTCTCGACGGCAACTGTACTCCTAAGAACACAGGCACGGCGAGTGGTCTTGCGGGTGCTCATGGGCTTTGAGGGCCACACGCATACTGGGTATGTCTCGGATATTTTGAGACCTAGAGACTCGCCTTGGCTGTTAACCTGCACTAATTGTCATTCCGTGGAACACATGATATGCTTCAGCGGCCTAATGGACCCATAACACTTCCAACCATTACCGCTACTTCTCGTTCCCAGCTAGCATCTGCTTTTTTCTCGCCTTTCAAAGCAGTGATTCCAGCTGGTGCTCGGCTCCCTTTCACGACACATTCTCGAATAGCATCCCTAACACTGTTACGATTGCTTCTTAATGTTCTAGCGCTAACACCACCTTTATTGATAATTTCTTGTACCTTTGTAGTCAAACCGCCAGCTAAAGTCCTCCAGAAATAACTTGGTAATGAACCAATTTCTAAAGATGTGAGTAAAGGCTGGAGAAAGTTGGCTGGTGCCAAATCATCTGAGGGCAAGTTCGGATGCGCTGGTGGCTGTATAGATGCAAGTAGTGATTCCAGTGCCAAAACATTTTGACATCGAGCGGATACCTCGAGAAGAGTTCGATCGAGTGTAGGAAGCGTAGCAAGAGCACGAGAAAGAGATGCCAATGAGCTAGTGAGAGCAGTCCGGAGATAATCCTGAAGTGATTGAACGAGGAGATCCGGCTCCCATTTTAGTTTCTTCGCGTTCTTGCTGTTAAGTCCTGATGTTGAGGATAGAAGGTATAAAGTTTTCAAAGCCGAATCTGTGCGCTCTTTGGTATCCCTGGTCTGCGCATATGTCGATGTGTTGCTGCTGGATGATAAATTGCTCATCGAAAATTCGCGAATAAGTTGCTGTGATCTGGAAAGTACGACTCGTTCTGCGGGGTTGATAATCGATGTTTGAAGCGTCCGCACAACCTCTATTCTCTCTAAACCGTGACCTTCTTCCCCAGGGCCACTTTTCTGGAAAAGCTCTCGTATATTCAGTAGTGTATTCGAACACCTCACCAAAGCTTTATGATCCTCTTTTGCACCCGGAACCTTGACAGGCGCACCTGTATTCCCGATTTCAGACAGTTGAATCTCCAGTTGTCTCCCCAATTGCAAGCATCGTGCGACTACCCGCCCCAGTCTTACGGTTTCCCACAATCTACTGGCGACAGTTTGGACTTCCTCTGCGGTTTCGTATCGTACTAAAACTTCCTTCTCAAGCCGTTTATATCCATCGTTGAGACTCGCGACCTGCGAATCTATCTCTTGTACTATCCTCTGACTCGATTCAGTCTGATCTTGGGTATGTGATAGGAGGGGGAGGGCGCTTTTCGTGGTAAGGGTATCAATGTGTGTATTTATTTCTTGCGCATCGAATAGCACACGGGAGAGAGGCGTGGAGAGGTCGAGGGGTGTATCGGTAGGGTTGTTTGTCCCCAGAACAAGAGAGTTTGCGAATGATGAAGGGGAGAATGTGGGCGAGAGGAAAGTCTCATAATCAATATAGGAGTTTTCTTCATCTGCGGATGTCATTTTGACTGTTCAATTGGGATCTTTTTCCTTTGCACATCTGCCGGTGCATTGAACGCTCTAATATCTCTGATACCTCTTGGACCCTGAACACCTATGATTTACAGTACATAGTGTGATGTGAGTAGCTGTCGTGGAGCTTTTAATGCCGTTGTGGAGACTTTCAAATGCACGGATCACATGAAGAACTTAGAACTTATTATGGTGAAGCTTGAGCTTCGACGCTTCTTATCAACTTCCTCCCTTCATTCCCCTCTTCACTGGAGAAAATATAGTCGATGCAAATTTAATACCTTACCAGCGAGCCGGCGAGGTCTTCACATTTTATCCAAGGTTTGTATTCACACTACGACTACAATACGAAGCTGCAACTACTGGTAGAAAGACTATTAACGGAATGTTCGGCACTTCCAGAAGCATTGTCTGCTTGACAACTTATCAACATTCCATACTGTTGTTATCTTATTAAATACAATACAATACAATTCATACCCTCTGGATATTGTCTATTAATACCATGTGCTTTTGATGATTCTCCTCTTCCACCATTCAGAGGAACTACCGGGCCCATGAATACTGATTCGAAGCAATCTGCCAGAGACCGAATGTTCCTTCGTGATGGCTTCCTTGGATAGTCGCGATCTTATACCATTTCCATCTGGTGATAATACCAGCGACACTTTCATCGAAGGAGTGCATTTCAATCTTACAACCCTAAAACACTGGAACTATACCTTTTACTCCAATGGTACCTTTTCCAATGGATCTCTCTGCTTCATTCTCTTCGACCCATATACCCCTCATTTACTCCAAAATGGCACATTTCTTAACAGCACATCATGTTATTCACCAATCGAGCCCATGGCGGCGCGGTCCAAAATTGGTCTCGCAATGGGAATCCTATTCCTGATCAGTATTATGTTCACATTAATTAACCTACGAAAACACGGCCGAACAAGTTTATCTCCCCGAAAACGATTCCGCGCAATAAGTAGAAGATGGCAATGGTATTGGATGCTTATAATTGGAACTTGTGGAGGTATTAGCGGCATCAGTACTGTCGATGTTGACAGATACTTTTTACCGGAATTGCCGTTCGCTTTAACGAACTTCTTCTGGTTCTTGATGATACCTGCAACGATGGCAGCCGTGTGGGAGAGTGTAAGGCATTGGGGTAGCTGGCAAGAGAGACAAATGCTTGATATCCCTGAAAACCGACGCGCATTGAGGGAGGATGATAGACGGACGAAGATCGAACTAGTGATTCCTTTGGTCTTCTATTTTTTCTTCTGGTTGAACTTCTTGTTGGTCATACCAAGATCATGGGGTTCATTCGAAAAGCAACGAGATTTGGATCAAAGCAATGATATTGCTGCACCGGCCGCAACAGATATCCGGTTCAAGCTGGCAGCCTTTCTTCTTTTTGGAGGATGGTTAACAACAATATACTCCTTACAACACTCGATATATCACTATATATCCCACGAAAAGGGGGCTGGGAACCGCTTGATTGCAGTCCTCAAACACACTCCAATCAAATTCGTCTTGACTCTTTTGCTTTCTCTAATCATGATCGGATATATCGCAGCGATTTCATTCTATTTTCCGATATCTCCTCTCAACATTCAAACGAAGCTGGAAGTCATGTATCCCTTAGGCTGGGGACCAATAGCTCTCATACTGCTCGTCTACGAGATCGGTGGCTACGTGAATCCGAACGAGGATCGTGATTTACTTCGACAGCGACGGATTCGCGATGTAGCAGCGGATGAAGAGATTGGATACACGAAAAAGCCGAAATGGTGGAGTAGACTACATGGTAATAACAAAATTGCTACGATGCAAGAGAGGATAACTGCCAACGTCGCTGAAGTCGGAGGTGGAGCCCCAAGAACAAGGGATTTAGGAAGAGAGGTGGAGATGGAAAATCTTCCGTCACCTACCACGTATGAAAGAGATATCGAAACCCCTATGAGAAGTGTTGAGGCATTAAGAACGACCGCTGGTATATTATATCCTCCGCATCTGGATACTGAAGGAAGATTTAGAGACAATCCAGGGAGGACGAGAAGTTCTGAAGCTAGCTCGGTGACACAAGTTGAGTCCGAACAAGGTGCAAGCACCAATAGTACTGTTTCTGTGTCGGCTCCCCCACAGCAGATTAGAAGTATGCTGGATGTCTAGTTATGATTTGACAAACATGATTAGGGTTTGTAAAGCTTTTGGGAAAGTCGTGCGCGGAAAGTAGCTGAGATGTCTGAATTAACACCCTCAGTTATAATTAGGAAAATTAGACAACAAACTACTAGGTACATCTATAAGGTCTTTTTACGCGGCCTCAACAATTCTATAATCTTTAATGAGCATCACATTGATTGAGCAACCGATATTACGTCATGTTTGTTCACTCGTTCTCATCATTGAGTGACTTAATAGCATGATACTAGCTTCTCCTCACAACGTTCTTAAAAATCTTTTCCACGCTATTGGTTGCATTATTCGATAGCAGCTACCACGTGGTAACAATTCCGTCTTCTTAGCTATTCCGAGTCATCGAATCATTACTTGGATTGTAGTTGGAATAGTGTTTCGTGGAAGGAGTAAAAGTTTGCAGGAAAAAAAGAACTTTGCATTGCGCTCCAACAAATATCTAAGTCATACTTCTCCCCATCAAATATCTCTCACATATATTCTTCCCTCAAACGGTCTCAAGTTCAATTCACCCTCCTTCTCTCCACTCTGCACACTTTCCTCATAGCTTCCGAACAAAAGTCCTCCCATCTCAACCGGAACCTTCCATTTAACATCCCACTCCTTGAAATTGCACGCCACCAAATACTCCTTCTCCTCTCCCTTTCTCAGATACGCATAAATCTCCTGATTCTCCTGATCCACCATTTCAAATCCACCTTTGCACAACACGGGATTGTCTTTCCTAAGTTTAATCATCTGTTTCCAGAACTCCAATGTACTCCCCTTAACTCCCTCTTGCGCCGCGACGTTGATTTCCTTATATTCCTCATTCGTCTTGATCCATGGTTTACCCTTTGTAAAGCCGCCATTTGGAGAGTCATCCCATTGCATGCCCATTCTGGAATTATCTCTTCCGTAGCCTTGGATTCCGCGGGAAACATCAGTCATGTCTACTTCTTTCCCGTTCGATTCTTTTTCTCTGCGTGCCTTTTCGGCCGCGAAGAAATTGATCTCTTCTACGTCTCTGAACTCTTCATTTGTCCACCACTTGCTGTTTGCCGTTCCGATTTCTTGTCCTTGATAAACAAACAGGGTTCCTCTGCCGGTTGCATGGAATAACGCTAGCATTTTCGCAGCTTGCACTCTCCATTCCGGAGTATCTTTTGCCCAGCGCCCAAGAATACGCGGCTGATCGTGATTTTCTAGGTAGAGAGAGTCCCAGCCGTCATTTGCTGCATTGAAGGACATCCACTCACCGAGATTCTTCTTGATATCGGTAAGATCCCATGAAGGGCGAGGAAAGAAGGGTTTCTTTCCGGGTTGGATATCAAAGTACATGTGTTCGAACTGGAAGATCATTTGCAGAGGTTTTCCTCCTCTTACGAGGCCCAATGCACTCTCAGGTCTCTTGAGTCCTGGGGTTTCTCCCACGGTAAATGCTTCGGGATAATGGCAGAGGACTTCGCGATGCATTTCTTCCAAATATTCCTTGACATGAGGTCCATTGAAATTGCCTCTCACGCCAATCTGGAACTCAAGTCTCGGATCGGTAACTTCAAAATCGGGAAATCCAGGTTCCTTTGAAATACAATTGATAACATCCATGCGGAATCCATCGCATCCTTTATCGAGCCAAAAGCGCATAATATCCCAGACCTCGTTGCGAACAGCTGGATTTGTCCAGTTAAGATCGGGTTGGCTGACATCGTAGACGTGAAGATAGTATTCATCTGTTTGATGAGAAGGATCTTTCTCCCAGGACGAGCCACCAAACATGGCACCCCAGTTATTGGGCTCTTTACCATTCTTGGGTGGTTGCCAGTAGTAGAAGTCTCTTTTTGGGCCGTTGGGTCCGCCCGAGACGGATTCTTTGAACCAGGAATGTTCGGAACTGGTGTGATTTACCACGAGATCCATTACGAGTTTCAAACCCAGTTCATGGGCTCTGGCGCAGAGACCTATGTGCTGTTAGTATTTCTGAGAGCCTTGAGAATGGGATGAGGAGAAGGTGACTCACGTTCCCAGTCTTCCATAGTACCAAACATAGGATTGATAGCTCGATAATCCGAAATATCATAGCCCATATCATTCATAGGGGATGCATAGATAGGTGAAATCCATACTACATCTACACCGAGAGATCTGATATATGGTAATTTCGAGGTGATGCCATTGAGATCACCATCTCCAGATCCGGTAGTGTCGAGATAGGAGGCGGGATAGATTTGATATACAACGGCTTCTTTCCACCATTGATGGGTCGAACCAATGGTTCTTCTGGCTATTGATCCCATATTGAGTTTTTGTGTGGGGGATAGAGTGATAAGATATACAGATAGGTGTTGCAGCCGTTTGGGTATATACTATACGGTATCTTCGAATCGAGTTTCAAAAGTATCCTCTGAACGACGTAGTATACTGGGTATCGAAAAGGAATCGAAGAAATTGGTATGATTGACAAAAAGACAGGTAACTAGATTCCCAGAATCTTTCTATAAAGTTTGATTGAGAAAGAGACAGTCTTATATGAATGAGATATATGTAAGGGCAACAGAGTTTATGTGTTGTTCAAAGATACACAAGTAACCTGACAAGTAACACCGCATAAACGACGAAATGGTCGCTAATATTTATACATTTTATGTGTAAAGATTTCATTGTACATGATTCCCAGCAATTCATGCCCGAATCATGAATATCTTGTCGCAACTGAATCTCACCGCATAAAAAGAGGGTAAAAACAAGGGGTCCAGGGTCCAATACCCCGCCAAAAGAAAGCAAGGGGTCCGTTTAAAAGCACGTCAAGCACGTTTATTTGCATGTGGAGAAAGAATCAGATGATCCTTCCGCATGCCATCGAATAAGAACAGAAATAGAAGGGATTGGAAGGTGTTTTCGATTCATTTTTGTTTGTTCTCATCTCTTTCCTTCTATTTTGATTCATGCACAATCAAAGTCTTCTTGTTCGAAGCCTTGGACGCATGTACCGTGCGGAAACAGAGGCTTCATCGAGATTGTTTCGGAATTGAAAGGATGTTATTGTGTTCCAAGAAGATAAGGAAGGGGTTTCCGCGTGATGGGAAGTTGAAAGAGTTTTTAATTCAGGTCGATCACGATGGATGATAAGGTTTCGCACGGTGAGTAGTTGGGAGTCGGGAGTTTGACAAAGAGGGGTTTGAGTCAGGAGGAAGTGGGATGATGGTGGGATGGTGATCGTTCGGGGATAAGCGGGGCTGACTAATATCCGCTGCAAGGAAGACTATGATTGGTTGACATGGGAACATCATCACGTGTTTGAAGTAGGAACATAATTGTGGTATTTGGGGTCGTGGGGGAACATGACATTTGGACGAGCGTAAAATGTGGTTGATGCGAGAGTTATCAGTTTCAGGAAGTGCTTCATCCTATCCAGTATTCACGCCCAGCTGTGCAAAACACGTTTATGCATAATTCATAAGCCTCCAGTTCAAATCATGGCATTACTATCAAATCTCATGCATTTGAATACTAATCATACTCATCCCCTACTAAATCAATCGTTGGTATAGCAGTCGGTGCGGAAAGTGTAGAAGCTGCTGTGGAAACCATTTTGGAGACTACCCCAGATGCTTCTTTCTTTATAGCATCCGAAGTGATAAACCCCACATGCCTTAGTTTCTCAAGCACATCCGAAAACTGCCATCCTGGATCGCTTCCTCTCAGAAATCTTTCCGTTTGTATCCATTTCTCAACCGTCTCTAATAGTTCCTCGCTTACTTGTCGTCTCTTTGCAGCGTGAGGCAATGCCATTCTCACTAGTTTCTTTGGCCATGTCGTCCAAATGAAAAACGGACTTTCTTCCACCCACTCAGATGGTTCTTTCAGAATTTCTCGCTTTTGCGGTTTGTCGCTCTCAATAAACTCTTCGTAATCCAATACCATGTTGTAAAGTATGTACGCAAGGCCAACGGTAAGTAAGACATTAGCGAGGAAGAAAAACCATGTGAAAAAGGTTTTTGTTTTGGCGTTGTTTGTGTTTTTGTTTTGACTGTAGGGCGAATTAACAATGACGTTGGAAAATGATAGTGGCATAGCTCGAATCTGAGCATTGGATCCAAGCCTATTATCCGTATTGTGAGCTGTTCGTAGAAGCTCATTGTTGATTACCTCTCCATCGTCCTCCCCCTCTGAATACTCTCTAGAATCATCGGCAGGTCTTGGTATGGGAATCGGTTCTTGCATAATCTGCACAATGACATCTGATAGCGATTGTCCCGGGGGAATTTCAAATTTCTTCCTGGTGGGAATGGCATATTCATCCCAATCGTCTTTCAGACGCTCCAGCGCACCTAGCCACTGCTCCCTCATTTGATTTCCATAGTGCATCGGCATGAGACCCCGAGTGATTTGACTACGTGCAGGGGAAACGAGCTTATAATCCCAGTCTTCAATCTCCATAGCCTCGATAAGGTTGAGTCTAGGCTTACAATTATCATCTAAAATGATAACTCCTGGTTCCACCATAGTCTGTTCTATATCTCTCAACACTCGTTCTCGAATCTCTCTTAGCTGTTCCCATGGCATGGGCGGAGGAGGAGGAGCAGCTATCAGATCTCTTTCCGCTATTCCCTCAGCTGATGGGGGATCATTGAAATAAAAGCTAGATCGAAAGAAAGTGACATTGGTATCGGGAAGTATTCGATCCTTAATTGCGTCAAGGGCGCCCACTCCAATATTGGGGAAAGCCACAATGATCTTGGCTCGTTGTATGAATTCATCTCTTGCCATTTTTCGATTTCTCTTTCAACCAGTTGAATCAAATTTTGGCGATCTGTAACGGGCCGTCGATATCGATGAAGTCCGATACATTGGAGTTGGTGAGATGCCAAAAACTATGTCTATACATTTTGATTGAGATAAGGAGATATCTTACGGTTCTGGATTGCGGAGTCTTTGTTGAAAATGGCCAAATAACAAAGCGCATAGCTTCTATTAAGGAGAAATATTGGTGATTAGCCATTAGTCTTTGTTGTATGAGACTCGGAACAAATGAGTAAAGGAAAATAATTTAGCGAGTCCGCAAACGGGACTAGTACTATTGCAGAGTGGGCATGAAAGTTTAAAGCTAAAATTAATCAGTTGAGCAACTTCGGAGGATTTGTTTTGCTAATACAAAAAATCTAAATCCAGTCGCGATTGACGCTTTTAGTTGGGTGTGCAACGTAAATTCCATGAATGGACTTAATCATAGGCAAATGCAAAAGCATCCAAGATGATATATGAGACGGAATCCAAGGTAATGATGAGCCAAAGTTGATGAACCATTGTTTGATGCTACAAATATCTGCTTCCTTTGAAAAATCCTCAACACTAGTTGTTTTCTGCTTTACTTCAACTTCGATTCCAATTCCCAAGGGCCTGTGTTATATCAAACAAGAATAGATCTCGTATCGTGTGTCTAGTGTCTATTTCATGCCTTCATCATTCTGTGTCAAGGCTTCATTCACAGGCAACTCAACGGCCCCAGTTCCATGAAGCTCAATAGTCTCAACAGACATCTGCTTCTCATGCAACCCCGCATTTTCACTATCCAAGTACGTAACCTCCTCTGCAGCTTGATCAACAAGACCCTTTTCCATCCCATCCTCATCATTTATAACTGTCTCTTTTGCTGCCTGGTCCTCAGATTCTGCCGCCAATTTGTCGACCCAATTCTGAACAATCTTTGCATCCCATGGGATTCCAACGACTTCGCCTATGATTACAACTGCAATCAAGCACATTTGAATGTATTCATGCCAGCAATTTCTCAAACTGCAGACTTTATCAAAAAGTCCTAACGCCTGCATAGTATCCACAATTACTCGTCCAAGATGTGATGTAAAAATCAGAATAGATGAAGTGATCCATTCTCTTTGCTTTGGAAATGTCTTGTGTCGACATAGCTTGATAGAGACACCAAGCGCTAGAGGAGCCCAGAATGGGCAGATTGGTGATAGGATCACAGTCATCCAGGAGAAAAGTGAATCCAAACCATGAGAAACGTATGGAATATGAATGATATCCGTCGCGATGAAAACAACGAGTAAAACGAGAGCGAAAAGAACTGAAACCGCGGAAACGGAAACTATCACGGCGCGTCTGTTTATGGATGATTCAGACATATTAAGTTTGTGGAGGATAGCCAAAAATATTGTTATGTTGAAATGAATTGAAAGAAAGAGAAGATAATTCTGGGTGTCGTCGTGGTTGAGTATCTATCACGGGAGTAACGGCACGATTACGTCAAATGCGACCTTGGCGATTCTTAGCTTATAATAGCGTGTGATTCAGTGGACCTAGTGTTATGCTGTGAGATTTAAGACCATTAAGCTTCAATTAAAATGGATCTCTCGTATCAAACATTGAACAATTGGGCGGGTAGATGCCTTAGTCCTGATCATGACTTGCGGGTAATACGATAATCCCATATATTTCTGTGGGCTTGACGCTGGCTCCCTTTTCACTCCCTCCAAACAAAACTCCATAGCTCCTGCATACAACAGAGCTTCTTGATTCAGCTTGTATATTGCTCCGGTTCCATTGATGCACATCTTCATCGCCATCGTCCACTGTGACCTCAAACTATCAAAACATCTTGATCTCCTGGTCATGGCGCAATTGAGTGGTCAAGTAATCAAGTCTCTTGGAGCTGTTTGTACTTTTAAGCGTCCCCATCTCAATTAGCGACCTCTCGGATGATGTCATTGACATTCAACAGCAATTCCTCCAATATCAGACTCCTTCTCTCCTTGGTCCTCAACCTTTCTTTGCTCGTTTCCATCGTCGGATGTAGCCCACCAATCATCTAGCATCTTATCAATCGATCCTTCATCAATATCCCATTCTGAGCCCCAGATTAAGAGAGCCAAAGTAATTAGTCCAGTCTCCGTCCAAATCCTCCATTGTCCAACAAAGTCCCCATTCAAGCTCCATAATATCAGTAATGCCCGCGGTACTGACCGGCTTAGAAGTTGTATCATATTTGCTGCGTTTACGAATTTGCTAGCTGCACTCGTTCTCCATTTTTGGTGACATAAGAAGCGTAGGTTGATGTAGAAGTTGATGGGTACAAGAAAGGGTATGAATGGCCCGATGAGAGTGTGAAAGATTTCATAGATTTGACTGAGTTGAGTAGCCATGTAGTCTAGTGGATTGAATTTTGGACTTAACTTTCATCGTGACAGCAACTGCATCTATATCTGAGAATGTTCAGAAAGCGACTAGGTATGTGTACCGGTTTTTTGATGTTTGTCGTGACGATGCCCAGGTGCTCATAACTGCGGGGTGGCTCGAGTGCTGCGCCACAGAGGATTCCCTACCTTGAGACGCAAAATACGTGAAAATATCATCAGATGACTTGATACTCAAGATACTCAAGATAATTAGATAATCTTTCTCGTATACCAGTAATGGATCAGAAGATCAACCAAAAGCCTGCAAGCCAGGTACATAGATATAGATTCTACTTGTTAGCTAGCAACATCAGAGCCAAAATGGCAATGTTGAATGCAGATTGATTCCACAAACAAAAGTACCAGCAAGCCTGATACCTGCAGGAAAAATAGTATCGAAACGATATCCTATCCCTGTGAGATGCCAACCAGGTGCGTCATGCCAGAAGTGCTTGACTATAGTGGAACAGTAAAGAATCCAATCATGAAGTTATAGCTCGTTTGGGGAAAACATTAAGATCATAAGAACCATTACCCTTCTGCAATCCCCGCTTCCAAGCAGGCCTATCGTAAACTCTCTTCAACCACTCATCCAATCTAGGAGATTCGTTTTCTAGATCAACCCAGTTCCTATGCTTCACGAAGCTCATGGGAAACTCCATCATAATATCGGCTCTACCAGGATTCTTCCCCATGAAATACCCACCTTCCGGTGCATTTTTTAATTCTCCGTCCAAGATAGTTAGAATCTCTCTCAACTCGGGACCATCAAAGCAATTTACAACTCCATTCCTAATGAAATCTAAATCAATGAAAAGGACAAAGTAGACCGACCGCACAAATGTCGTAAGATTGAAACAATTAAGGATCTCATCTCTGACCCAATCACCGCTATTCAAGCCAAACTTATCCTCGGTGTCAAATTTGCGAAGAAGATATGTGCATATAGCATCGCTTTCGGGAATATATCGATTGCCATCCGCGGCACCAGTTGTCAGAACTGGGGCTTTTCCATATGGGCCGAGGGCTATGAGGGATTCAGGAGCGCGGAAAGGGGCAATAGGATCATCGGCAGGTTTGCGGAAGTGGTGGACGATATTGTATTCAACACCTAGCTCCTTAAGAAGCCAGAGGATACGTTGAGATTGGGAGTGCTAGTCTCGTTAGTTAATTATCATTAGATTTGGAGGGGCGAACTTACATCTAAGTGATGGAGAGTTGGCTTATTGTCTACCATCTTGTTTGACTGAGGGGCAGGTAAATTAAGCTGAGGTTAATCGAAGATGCTGTTCACCAAGTATTGAAGAGATGAGGAATTTAACGGATGTGTAAGAAACCTACAGATTACTTTCTGCAACTGTTACGCCATCAAAGTATAAGAGACGGAATAATTAACGCAATAAGAAAGCCATGAGATGCTTTGCGCAAGCACATCCCGCTCGCGCCTCTTCAATATCATTGACCTACATTTCTTTTAAATATGTATCCATACAGAATCCGTCCTGACCTTGTGTCAGAACTCAAGGAACTCGAAGTCTAGAGTTGCAACATAATCTTCATGTAACGTGAGTATTATCGCATTCTTGTTCATTGATGTGATTGTTGTTTTATAGGGCATGATTGTCATGTACGGATGAAGGGGGAAGTCATGGATTTTGAAGATAGGCGGTGGTGTACCGAGGCCTATTTGAATCATTTGGCCAAAACCCCAAAAATAGATTTCTGCCTAATGCAAAAAAAGTTTCTAAGATTTGTATAATGTATTTATAGAAATCTTGGAAAGAAAAATTGTATTATATAGAACTATATAGATTGTAGTTTTAATATAAAAAATATTATATTGTTAAAA